>PVKU01004867.1:78589-136551 GCA_004027475.1 Anoura caudifer | reverse complement strand
GAAAGAAAAGAAGGAAAAGGAAATAAAAAAGTGAAAAGAGAATAAAGAAAAGTAGAATGAAAAAGAGAAAAAAGACAGGAAGGAGTGGTAAGCTTGGGAAGAAAGGAAGAAGGAGTAAAACAAGAAAGAAGTATTGAGAAGCCAAAAGGAGTTGAGGGGTAAAAGAGATCAAAATAGTGAAAAAGAGAAAAAGAGAGAAAAAAAAAAAACCCCACAAAAAATTAAAAAACCAAATAACACCAAAACCGCTAATTCTTGCTGTTATCAATCTTGCCAAGCTGATTTTTCTGGTCATGAAGACTGTAGTGGCCGAGTGGTGACCATATTATTTTTATTTTTTTATTTTTCCCTTGTTCAGCATTCAGTTTTCTCTGGCCTACTGTCCTCAGAGGTGTCCCTATATTCTCTGCCCAGGGACCCAGGCGCGAACTGTGGTCCCGTGCCCACAAGCCCCGATGTTCCCTGAGTCTTCCTTGCACAGGTTCCAACTGTCCCACGAACACGGTTCAGTCCCTATGGTGCCCAGTGACTGCGCGCCCTGTCGCGCCGGGTCTCCCTGGGCACGCTGATGCACGAATCCCCTAGCCGCTGTTTACAATGTTGCACAGGCGCAGACAAAGGAGCTGCCGGGTCCCTGCTTGGCTGATCAGGGAGTGGCTGGTTTTTCAATGTCGTGTGGGTGCAGACAAAGGCGTGTGCTCCACCTCCCGCATTCGATTCTCCCGGGGCTATGAGATCTTAGCTCCTGTCTATGAGATTTCAAGCGACCAGGTTTATGCTGGCGTGGCGGGTCCCTGCTTGGCTGTCCAGGGAGCGAATGTCCCAGCTCCCTCCCCTGAGACTTACCGCCAGCCCTGGCCTGGTTTCTCAGCCCCGACCCCGGTCTCAGAGCTGCCGGGTCCCTGCTTGGCTGATCAGGGAGCGGCTGGTTTTTCAATGTCTTGTGGGCGCAGACAAAGGCGTGCGCTCTAGCTCCCGCGTTCGATTCTCCAGGGGCTATAAGATCTTAACTCCTGTCTGTGAGATTTCCAGCGACCAGGTTTATGCTGGCGTGGCGGGTCCCTGCTTGGCTGTCCAGGGAGCGATGTCCCAGCTCCCTCCCCTGAGACTTATGGCCAGCCCTGGCCCGGTTTCTCAGTCCCCGCCCTGGTCTCCGCACCGCCGGAGTACTTTCCTTACCGTCCGGTTTTTCAACGTCCACTGCAATTTTTGATAATCTGTTTTCAAATATGCTGTGTTTCTGGTGTCTGTTTGCTGTGCTGCTTTGAAAAATGTCCCGGTTTAAGACCTATGTGTGGGAGGCAAAGAGATGTACGTCCTCTTACCATGCTGCCATCTTCTCTCCTCTTTATTTTCAATTCTACAAATTCCCTCCACCATTTTATTTTTAGATGTAGGTATCCAGATGAATACTGAATTCCTCAATCACACCTGGCTTCCTGAGCAAGAAATGACTTTGATTTTTCACTGGACATGAGTCATCTCTCCTGGCCTGCTTTTTTTGTAACACACAATATGTTTTCACTTCCTGGTTTTAATGGTCTCATTAGGGTCTCAGAAATGTTGGCTTTCAAATATCATTTATGTAAATACCACTAAGGTTTCAGTGGAAAAGATACTGAAAGAAATAGAAAAACACAATCCCATATTTCTATTCATCTTCAGTCAGCCTTATTATGTTGCTCTTTCAAGAATGGCTTCCTAATTAATATGGGCAACACAGAGGCTAGCAGTATCACTGGCTGCCCAAGTAAGTCACTCTAAGGCTTTTATACTAATAAGACATAAATGTGGCTAATAGTAGCATTTTCATATTACATTAATGAAGCACAGTTTCTGTATGTGATATAAATTTTATCTAATTATCTTTAAAATGTCCTCAGACCTGTTTTCAAAGGGAATTTGATGCACTGGAAAGGGATTCAGGAGCCAGAGATTGCAAATAGCTCTGAGGTAGGATAGTAAGAAGCTAGGAAAATTCCTTGGCAAGTGCAATGGGTAAACTGAGACAAGATAGTTGAACAAACTGGCTGAGCAATTTACAGTCAAATACAGAAGGTCACCAAGGTGCCTTGTGACAAAGAAAACTGGCACTGAACCTTAACCCCAGGGTGGCTTTTCCTCCCCTGGCATGTCACTGGTCATGTAGTTTAGATCTCTCTTGCCTTTCCTCCCTGGAAATAACATCTAGGTCTCAATTGTATTTCAGCTGCAGGCCCAGAAAAGCAGCAAGTCCAGGAGGCCAAGGTCAGGACCAGCTGCAATGACTAATGACCCCTTGCTCTGGCACCACTACCCTTAAGGGGCACACCTGGAAAAGCTGATGAGTATTCTATTGAGATCCTCTCTTAAGACCTGCCTTGAACTCCTAGCCTTTAAAACCCTAACGATGAAGAATCCAGGGCACTGTCTCCCTCTTGGGAGCATGCCTACACTTTTTTCTTTCCCCTCTTCCTCCCCCACAGGCATACATCTGTCAAACCCTAAGGGACATCATGAAACTGGTAACAGGGGAGAAATGGGCTGCAGCAGCTTGTCCTGGGCTAACCCCCTGAAACTGTCCCCAGGGCCACTTTTTCTCTGACTCTCCAGTGAGCTGACAATAGCCCTACCTTGGCTCACTTCTTTCTCATAACGTTTCTAGAGAGTCAAAGGAGCTCCATCTAGTTTCCTGTTGCTTCTTCTATCTTATGCCCTTCCTTATTTCACTGTCCCCAGTTTTAATAGACATATTATTCTCAAAATCCCCTGGACTCATGTTGTGAAATCTTTCCTGCATGATATAAAAAACTCACACACTACCAGCAGGCTCTAGGCAGAGTTGTTCTGAGCCCATTCCCCTTTCCGATAACAGCTCAATACTCTGTGGAAAGTGTGAGGTCAATTTCCAAGGAAGCTTATTCCAGGAGGCCTGATTGAACATAAAAGTTTTCAAATATTTTTCCTCCCCATAAAACAATACCTTGGACTGCTTGCATTCCTAATTTCTTCCATCAGTGACCTAGAAAAACAACAATCAAATGAATGTAGAACTTTTCTTCAGCTTCAGATACTCATAATTGCTGACACTTTCTCATGGCGGAGCAGATCACAAAGTCTGAAAAAGAGCCAGCATCCAGTGCCAAATATAGAAGAGCTTGGCTAGAGCCTAGAGTTTCTAGCATCTCCCAGTGATTCCCAGTACTTTAGCTTAAAGTACTACACACCTTTTAGCCAATTTGCAATTGTTTCTTTCTTGCTCTCTTCCCTCTATGCCCTCATTTTATCTCTTGGTTAATTTGTTTGCTTCTTCCTTTCTTTATACCTGTTTTCTTTTTTGTGGACTTTAGACTTTGAGAATTGAGTTAATCATAATTCTCAGTTCATAATTCATTAGCATATAACTTTTTTATTTTATGTTTTTCTCCTCCATTGCCCAACTTTATGTTCATTTATCTACTTCCCATAGGCAACTGCTCTAGAACATGTAATATCTGTACTTAGGTATGTGTCAGTGAAAACCATAAAGTTTTATTTGGCAATTATGACTTTCTAATTTATATAAATGGTATTAGTCACAAAACTCATTTTTGTTTCATTTATTTACTCAAATCCATTTAAAAAATTTAATAGTGTTGTTGTTTGTTAATCCCTAGCTTCTTCTGTCTACTATATCACTTGTCAAATATCTGTAGCACATTTTAGTTTATTCATTACTCTAGTGATAGCATCTATGTTGCTTCTAACTTTGGTATTATGAGTCGTATTTTAATAAACATCCTCATACATGCCTCTGCATGTTCGTATGTGGGAGTTTTTTTCACTGAGAAGTAAAATCGTAAAGGTTGTAGGTATAAACATCTTTAATTTTGTTAGTGTAGTGGGTGTTAACAACAAAGAGAGCTAGACTGGCTGGGCCTGGTTGAGTCTGGAAGTTACACTTATTCAGGCTCAAGTCTGAAAGTTACAGCTTCAGAATTCCCAGGGGATAGCTGAGTCCCTGCCAAGGAAATTAACATCCTTTTCTCCCCCCATTGCCTCATGAAGGAAGGAAGGATTGCTTTCTGATCTTCCTTGGGGGCAACTGGTCCACTCACCCAGAATATGAGGAAAAGGAATAAAGAATAAAGGAGAAATTCCTCTCCTGAGGCATGTGCAGTTGAAGCCAAGATGGTGACTATAAACCAAAGATGTTTAGACTGGGGAAAGGATTGGACTGGATAAGGAAGGGATGGGCCCAGCACAAGCTTGCAAGGAGCCAGGAAAAAGATAGGTTAGTTTGAAAGAAAGCTGGCTTTTTCCCAATCCCAAATAACATAATTAAAGCTTAACAAAGGTTCATTTTTCCATTCACCCATTTGTTCCCAGGCACTCCCTCTCTGCAGCAGCCTATGGCTCCAAGTGCAGGCCTGGGCATGACAGCACAGTACTAGCTGGAGTAGAGGAGGGAACAGAGATGAAGGAGGATTAAACTTTGGAATAGACTGAATTGTTTGTTCACCGATCTTTGTAGCAGCTGTGTGAGCCTGGTAGCAGCATAGGCACAAGTGCAGGGCCTATTGTAGTCCAAGTGTAGCCTTGGCAGCTGTTGTGCAAATGGGGAAATGAGACACGGGAAAGTTCTGCCTCTCTGGGCCCTGTCCCTCCTGGGCTCTGGTGAGGACAAGTGAGGTTCTAAGGCCCTACAGGCTGGACTTTTTCTACTATGGGACATAGCTAAGCCACCTTCTTGTGGATGAGACACCAGGCACCTGGGGATAGTCTTCATTTTTGCTCCAATAAATCTTTTTTTAATTAATTAATTTTAATTTTTATTCTATTACAATTTTTTCCACTTTTTTCTCCCTGTCCCCCTTTTTTCTGCCTTTCCCCCACCATCATCCAGCTCCACACTCTCCACTAACTTATTACTCATGTTGTTGTATGTGTCCAATAATGGTGCATAAATGTTCTTGGTTAAGCCCTTCACCATCTTTCATCCTGTCCCCTCCCTGCTACCGCATTTCTGGCAGCTGTCAATCTGTTTCATGTATCTAAGCTTCTGTTACTATTTTGTTCATTAGTTTATTGTGTTCATTAGATGCCACATAAAAGTGAAACATGTGGTATTTGTCTTTCACTGACTGGCTTAATTCATTTAACATAATGTTCTTCAGGACCATCCATGCTGTTGCAAAATATAAGAGTTTCTCCTTTCTTACTGCTGTGTAGTATTCCATTGTGTAAATGTACTACAGCTTTCTTATCCAGTCATCTACTGATAGGCCGATAGGCTGTTTCCAAATCTTGGTTATTGTAAATAACACTGCAGTGAACATAGGGGTACTTAACGTTCTTTCAAATTAGTATTTCAAATTTTTTTCAGATAAATTTCCAGAATTGGAATCACTGGGTCATAAAGCAGTTCCATTTTTAATTTTTTGATGTAACTATATCACTTTCCACATGGCTGCACCAATCTACATTCCCACAAACAGTGCAAAAGGGTTCCCCTTTTTCCACATCTTTTCCAACACTTGTTTGTTGATTTATTGATGATAGTTATTCTGACAAGTGTAAGGTAATATTTCAATGAGGCTTTAATTTGCATTTCTTGACTATTAGTGATGTTCAGCATATTTTCATATATCTGTGGGCCATCTGTATGTCCTCTTTGGAGAAGTGTCTATTCAGGTCCTTCGCCAACTTTAATCGAATTGTTTGTTTTCCTGGTGTTGAGTTGTATTAGTTTTTTGTATATTTTGGAGATTAAATCTTTATCAGATGTATTATTGGCAAAAATGTTCTCCTACACAGTGGGTTCCCTGTTCATCTTACCGATGGTTTCTTTAGCTGTGAAGAAGCTTTTTAATTTGATGTAGTCCCATTTTTAAATTTTCTCCTTTGTTTCCCGTGCCTTAGGAGATATATCAGCAAATTTATTGCTATGTGGGATGTCTGAGATTTCCCCACCTATTTTTCCTTCTAGGATTTTTATGGTTTCACATTTAAGTCTTACATTTAAGACTTTTACTTAAGTCTTACATTTAAGTCTTTTATCCATTTTGAACTTACTTTTGTGTATGGTGTAAGTTGGTGGTCTAGTATCCTTTTTTTGCATGTCCCAGTCCAGTTTTCCCAACAGCATTTATTGAAGAGAATATCTTTGCTCCTTTGTGTGCTCTTGCCATCTTTGTCAAATATCATTTGATCATACAATTGTGGGTTTATTCCTGGGCTCTCTGTTATGTTCCATTGATCTATATGTCTGGTCTTATTCCAGCACGAGGCTGTTTTTATTACAGTGGCCTTATAGTATATTCTGATATCAGAAATTATGATACTTCCAGCTTTGTCCTTCTTTCAAAAGATTGCTGAGGCTATTTGGGGCTTTTTTGTTCCACATACATTTTTGGAATATTTTTTCTACTTCTGTGAAATATGCCATGGGCATTTTAACAAGAATTGTGTTGAATGTATAGATTGCTCTCAGTAGAATGGGTATTTTAGTGATTTAAATTTTCCAATCCATGAACATAGTATATGCTTCCACTTATTTGTATCTTCCTCAATTTCTTTCTTCAGTGACCTATAGTTTTCTGAGTACAGTCTTTTATCTGCTTGGTTAAATTTATTACTAGGTACCTTGTTTTGCTATAGTAAATGGAATTGATTTCTTAGTTCCTTTATTTGATAACTTATTATTGGAATATAAAAATTCCATTGATTTCCAGGTATTAATTTTGTATCCTGCTACTTTGCTGAAATTATTTATTAGATCTATCAGTTTTTTGTGGAGTCTTTAGGGTTTTCTATGCACAATATCATGTCATCTGCAAATAATGATGATTGTATTTCTTCCTTTTCAATTTGGATGCTTTTTATTTCTTTTTCTTGTCTGATTTCTGTGGCTAGGAGTTCCAGAACTATGCTGAATAAGAGTGGTGAAAGTGAACATCCTTATTTCATTCCTTATCTTAAGGGGAACAGTTTTAATTTTTGCTTATTGAGAATGATATTGGCTGTTGGCTTTTCATATGTGGCCTTTATTATATTGAGGTATAATCCCTCTACACTCACTTTGCTAAGAGGTTTTTTTAAAAAATCATAAATTGTTGATGGATTTTATTGAATGTTTTTTCTGTATCTATTGATATGATCATGTGATTTTTGTCTTTCTTTTTTTACATGATATCACATTTATTGTTTTGCAAATATTGTGCCAGCCATTTATACCTGGGATATATCCCACCTGATTATGCTGTATCATTTTTTGATATATAGCTTGTTCAAGTTTGCTGGTATTTTGTTTAGAATTTTAGGAGGGACACTGGCCTATAATTTTCTTTCTTTGTTGTGTCTTTACCTTGTTTTGGAATTAGAATAATACTGGCCTATAGGAAGAGCTTTGGAAGTCTTTCTTCCTCTTGAATTTTCTGGAATAGTTTGAGAAGGATCAGTGTTAGTTCTTTGAATGATTGGTAAAATTCTCCTATGAAGCCATCTGGTCTGGGGCTTTGTGTGCTGGAAATTTTGTGATTACTGCTTTGATTTCATTTGTTGGTATTGGTCTCCTCAAGTTTTCTACTTCTTCCTGTTTCAGTTTTGACAGATTATATATTTTTAGAAAATTATCTATTTTGCCAAGTTAACAAATATCTTTGTGTATAATTGTTCATTGTAATTTTTTTTTAGCATTTGCCTTTCCTATTAATTATTTGCATTTCCTCCTTAATTATTTCTTTTGAGTTTTTTAAAATTTCATTTGTTGTTCTTGTATGTTTTTCTTTTACTCCCTTCCCAGCCCACTGCCCCAGCCCTCTCCACCTCCCTCCTATTTTCACCCCCCCTAGTTTTTGTCCACGTGTCTTTTATACTTGTTGCTCTAAACCCTTCCCCCTTTCCCCAGAAATTCCCTCCCCTCTCCCCTCTGGTGACTGTCAGCCTGTTCTCAATTTCAGCGTCTTTGGTTATATTATGCTTGTTTGTTTGTTTTGTTGATTAGGTTCCTGTTAAAGGTGAGGTCATATGGTATTTGTCTTTCACTGCCTGGCTTATTTTGCTTAGCATAATGCTCTCCAGTTCCGTCCATGCTGTCGCAAAGGGTAGGAGCTCCTTCTTTCTTTCTGCTGCATAGAATTCCATTGTGTAAATGTACCATAGTTTCTTGATCCATTCATTTACTGATGGGCACCTAGGTTGCTTCCAGCACTTGGCAATTGTAAATTGTGCTGCTATGGACACTGGGGTGCATAGGTTCTTTTGGATTGGTATGTCAGGGTTCTTAGGATATAATCCTAGCAGTGGAATTGCTGGGCAAAAGGCAGATCCATTTTTAGTTTTCTTAGAAATTTCCATACTGCTTTCCATAGTAATTGTACCAGTCTGCAATCCCACCAGCAGTGCACTAGGGCCCCCTTTTCTTCACAACCTCTCCAACACTTGTTTGTTGCTTTGTTTATGATGGCCATTCTGACTGGTGTGAAGCGGAATCTCACTGTGTTTTGTTCATCATAATTTCTTACACCCACTTGTGTTTCCATGATATCAGTTGTTATTGTGCCTCTTTCATTTCTGATTCCTTCCTTCCTTCCTTCCTTCCTTCCTTCCCTCTTTCTTTCCCTCATGAGCCTGGTTAAAGGTTTGTCAAACTTATTTCTTTTTAAAGAACCAATGCCTGGTTTCATGGATCTGTATTGTTTTAAGACCCTATGTCATTGATTTTCACTTTGCTCTTGATTATTTCCTTCCCTCTTCTTGCTCTGGGCTTTGTTGTTTGATTTCTAGTTGTTTTAGGTGTAGTGTTAGATTGTTTATTTGAGATTTTTCTTGCTTCTTAAGGTAGGCCTTTAGTGCTACAGACATTTTTCTCAGGACTGCTTTCAGTGTGTCCCATGGATTTAGGTTGTTCCATGTTCATTTTCATTTGTTTCCAGATATTTTTTGAACTTTTCCTTGATCTCATTGGTTACCCATTTATTATTTAATGACACACTATTTAGCCTCCAAGTATTTGAGTGTTTTTGAGTCTTTTTATTGAGGTTGATTTCTAATTTCATGCCATTGTGATCTGAGAAAATGCTTGATATGTTTTCAATTTTCTTAAATTTGTTACGATTTGTTTTGGTGACCAAATATAGAGTATATTTTTGAGGATGATCCATGTGTGCTAGAGAAGAATGTATATTCTGCTTTTTTGGGATGAAATGTTCTGTAAATATGAATTAAATCCATTTAATCTATTGTGTCATTTAATGTTGCTATCTCTTTGTCTGGAAGATATGTGCATTGTTGACAATGGGGTTAAAATCCCCTATTATGACAGTATTGTTGTTGATATTGTTACAGGGTGCAGCCAGGAGGGGGGCCCAAAAATAGGGATTTGGAATGGGGCCCAGAACCCAGGGTATCCAGGAAATATTAGAGGGACATATAAGATGTCCTCACCCCTTCCCCCCCACAGGTATGAGTTGGGGGAAGGGACACATGGAGTAGGGACATGCAGAGCTGCCAATCCATGGTGTGGTCATTTAACATATCTATAGCCTTTGGCTGGTGGCTTAGATGTGTTAAATAGCTGTGGCCATCCTCTGAGCCAGAGGGATGGAAAGGACTCCCCCCAAGATGTGACTGGGGGAGGAACACCAAATTACAGCACCTGGGTGGGAGCTTGGAGAAGATTGCCTCCAGAACATGGGGACACACCTGCCCAGACTCACGATGACAGCCTAATAAACTTGGAATAATATGGGAATGCTGGCAGGTGTAACTGATTGTAGAAGGAGTTGGAAGTGGGGGTACAGAGGAGGATTGTTGCGAGGATTTAAACTGAGATGCAGCAGCCATTAGGAGAGATCCATGCGGTTTCACCATAGTCAGGACCCCCACAGCCCTGTGAGGGAGAATCATCATGTGGCTTTAGCAGAAAATTGCCACTCAGGTTTGCCTGAGTAGTGACTCTCTCCCTGCAACTTAGGTGAAGGGGGAGCCATGTGGCTTTGGCAGAGTGGAGACACTCTTGCAGCTTTGCCAGAGAAGAGATTCCATGTGGTCTAACCAAAGTGCAGACCCCTGCAGCTTTGGTGGAGAGGGAGAGCCATGAGATTTTGCCAGAGTGGGGACCCCTTCCCCACATCTTTGGTAGAAGAGGACCATGTGGCTTTGGGGTGCTCCCTTTTGCTGCTTGGCCTGGGGAGCAAGAGAACTTTTGCCTGGAAAAAAGGGGAAACGACTCTTGCCAGTAGGCCATAAGAAGGTGCCACATGGCTTTGGATTAATTAGAGATCCTGCCTGGACGACAGCACAGCTGAAGGTGTCAGGATCCTGGGTCCTGGATGTTTGCTTCTTTTCCTGAGTTACGGTAGCCTGAATTAGGGCAGAGGGAGATAGGATGCTCACTGTGAGCATCTGTGGGTATCCTAAAGGACTTTGATATTTTAATGAAGATGTTAGGTTGCTACTTTAACTCTGTATAGCAATAAATAAACATTTTCTTTCCTTTTCACAAATCTCTGGCTTTGAGAGACATCTTTCCATAAGGCGGCGGACATAACGAACCTTTGGCCCCTGTGGCTTCTGTGTTCTGTAACAATATCTTTGTTAAAATCCGCCATATTTTTTTATATATGAGATCTGTACAGAATGTATCCAGCCATGTAATATGAAAAATGGAGACATTTATTGATGCTACAAGATATGAGAAACATTGTACATAGACAATGATGTCTTGGTCCCCTTCAGAGCAGGCAGCTTGGGACCTCACACAGTTCTCTCAGTGATCATCAGCTGCCCTGTCATATTTTCCTGAATCTCACAGATGGTCTGAAATCTCTTCCTTTCAAAGGTGATTTTAATTTGGGAAAAGGTAGAAGTCTCAGGGCACCAAACCTGGGCTGTAAGGAAGGTCTCTTGGGTGATTTGATATTTCACCAAAAAACTGCGCAATACATGATGCATGAGTGGGCGTGTTGTTGTGGTGAAGCTGCCAATCAGCATGGCTACATGGTTTCCCATGGCTACAGCCTTCTGAATCATCCAAATAGTTTCTGTAGAGGAATATTCAAGGTTAATGCAAAAGTTGATACAGATTCATTGCTGTACTTGCTCAGTCATTTTGAGTGCAACAGCCACACAGTACACGTGCTCCCTCAATGGCTTCAACTGCCCCTGCTGATAGTACAGTGAAGTTGTCATTGTTCACACATGCACATTCCAGTCCATTCTCCTCAGCTGCCAGGTTACATCTATGTCACACAAACTAGTTTTCATTATATTAACAGTGGCTGGATTTTTTCAGCATAAACCCTGTATTTAGGTGCTCTTGTATTGGGTGCATGTATGTTTACCAGAGTTATATCCTCTTGTTGAATTGATCCTTTAGTATTATGCACTGACTATCTTTGTCTCTTTTTATAGCCTTAGTTTTGAAGTCTAATTTGTCAGATATAAGTATTGCCACCCCAACTTTTAATTTCCATTTGTGTGGAATATTTTCCTCTATCCTTTACTTTCAGCTTGTGAAAATCTTTTGTTCTTAGGTATATCTTTTGTAGATAATGTATATATGGGTTGTGTTTTCTTATCCATTCAGCTATTCTTGTCTTTTGATTGGGGCATTTAATCCATTTACATTTAAGGTTATTATAGATAGATACTTAGTTATTGCCTTTTTATAATGTACCTATGTTTTTTCCCTTTCTACTTCTTCGTAAAGAAGGTTTAACATTTCTTGCAATGCTGGTTTGGTTGTAATGAACTCCTTTAACTTTACTTTGTCTTGGAAGCTCTTTATTTAGACTTCAATTTTAAATGATACTTTTCCTGGGAAGAGCAATCTAGGCTGCATGTTCTTAGCTTCTTCACTTTGAATATTTCCTGCCAATTTCTTCTGGATTGTATTTCTGTTGAGAAATCAGCAGAGATTGTAATGGGATATTCCTTGTATTTAACTGACTCTCTTTTGCTGCCTTTAAGATTCTTTGTCTTAAAGCTTTGCCCTTTTAATTATAATGTGCCTTGGTGTGAGTCTCTTTAGGTTCATCTTGATCAAGTCTCTCTGTCCTTCCTGAACTTGTATGCCCAATGAAGGCATAAGGTTAAGGAAGTTTTCTGCCATTATTTCTTCAAATAGGTTCTCTATCCCTCTCTGACACTCATCTTCTTCTGTCACTCCTATGATGTGGATGTTGTTATGATCGACATTATCCAAATGGTCCTTAACCTTTCCTTGTTTCTCTTAAGTATCTTTTTTTTTTTTTAAATTTTCTCTTTAGGTGGATACTGTCATGTTGTCCCCTAATGCACTGATTTGATCCTCTTCTTTGTCTAATCTACTATTGATTCCTTCAAGTGAATTCTTGATTTCAGATATTGCAATCTTTATTTCTGACTGGATCTTATTTATGGTTTCTATATCATTTTTAATGTTTACTATTAAGTTTTCATTGAGGTAATCCATTTTTTTTTCTGTAAGGTCTTTGAGCATCCTTATAATCATTATTTTAAACTCTGAATTTAGTATTTGTATTGCTTCCATTTCATGTACATATTTTTTAATTTTGGGGGGATTTCTGTTGTTCTTTTGCATAGGATATTTTTTTGTTGCCCCATTTGATCTCTGTGTTAGGTCAGTGTGCTATGTCTCCTAAACATGCTTCGATTGTTATATGATAAAGGTGTCTTTCTAGCATCAGTTACACAATCTTTCAGAACACCTGAACTCTGTGGTCCAGGAGTTTCTTGTGAGTTCTGTGTTCCCCTTGTTGCAGTTGCACCTTAAATGCTGGTGGTTGTTTTATGGGTACAATGATCCCTTCGAGCTGGGTGACTGTAAGAGTAATCTATGACCTCCATGTGTGGGGTGCTGTGTATTTGCTGCCTTTTGATGAGGCATTGTTCAGAGCAGGGTCTGGAGACTGCAGGAATCCCTCTTTGAAAATACTAATTGTGTAGCTAGTTGGTTCGAGCTTTAGTTTGGGCTGAAGTCCACCACTGATTTTGTTGGTTCTGGGTCCAGTTGGATGGGGTTCAGATACAGGTTGCTTTCAGATGTTATATGTAACTGGCCCTAAGCTATCTTTCCACAGCTACCAGGCTGCTTACTTATGTCTGTGTTTACTGGACCTGTTTGTGCATGTGAGGGGCTCATCTGTATAAAAGAGTCAGCTTTTTCCTCCTTGGAACTGGTGCTAGCTTTGTATAAAAGCTGAGGCTCCCTGAGGCCAGCCTCCCCTTTTCAGCTGCTCTGCCCTTCCCTGAGGTTACCTGGTCTTCTTCCTGAGCCTTTTTTTGAGGGACTGTACATTCATACCAGTCCTGTTGAGATAGGGTTAGCAGGTTTCCCACTTTGTTGGTCATGCAGTCTGTAAGGCATTCAGTGAAAGGAGAGTAGCCTTGACTCAAAGCCAACCCCTTTAATCTTTGCCAGAGAATCCAGCCCTTGCTTCCTCAGCAGGTTGCTGCTGGCTTAGGATGGGTATATTCAGTTTTCCTGTTTGCAGGAGAGAGCTCAGCATCTCTGGACTTCAGGGGATAGATCAAAAGAGCCTCCTGCTGGAGCTGGAGCCAGACCAGACTGCAGGTAGGGGCTAAGCTCTCAGTCTCATTCTAAAACCTCAGTAGGAGGTTAAACCCTCTGTTCCACACCCAGGCAATATCCTCCAGAAATCTCACACTTTGAAAGTCCCTGTTCTGAATTTCTCTCCACCCCACCCCTCCATGGAGATGCATGCAGCCTGAAAATCTGGGACCTGGCAGGAAGGGCTGTTCTGTACTTTCCCCATTGGGGATCATGCCTGAAACCCTTTTGAAGAGGTCAGGAACTACTTTTCCTTCCCAGTTTAGTGTGGGCTGAGGTGGGTTGGCCTCACTGCAAAGTATCCCAGCAACTCAACTCTTACCTAACTCCCAGCCAACAGCTGTCACAAGAGACACAGTCCAGATCTCTTTTATCTGTGTAGCACCCAGCCTGCCTGCAACCCAAGCTGGGTGGGGCACCAAAACTCCTTGTTATACGAATTTCTGATATCTCTGCCCAGCTGGGCTCAGTGGGAAAGGATCCGAAGAGCCAGTGTGGCTTGGTGTGACTGAGACAAGTTTAGAATGGTCCAAAACCAAACAAAATTCTAGCTCTGCCAGGCTCCCCTCCCCAGCAGCAGCCACCTGGGGTGCTGCCTATATGCTTGAGAAGGGGGGACATTGTTCTCTTTCCCAAGCCACTTAGTAAGTTCTGTTTTGGTCTCCAACCTATGCCTCCCCAGCAATCAGAGATCCCCTTTATGTCACTGCTGTCTGCCACCCTCAGAGGCTTTATTTCAGCAGTGTGGTTTCTCCTGAAGTCTGAGCTCATATAGTGAACTCTTCAGTCTGGTGCCAAAACTGTTAGAAGTATTTCATGGTGAATTTGTGATTTCTGATTTTCACCAGTGTGGTGGAATCACACTGTTTCCCATGGCCAGAGACCCCAGTCTCCTCTTGCTGTCTCTGTTGGGTTTGGAGATTACTGTGTGTGACTATGGCCCCATAGTTCGAAGGGGGAGGGACCCCTAGCTGCTGTGTTTTCAATCTGATCTTTCAGTTGGCAGAGCAGCTATGCATCGGATCCTAGCCTTTCCATGTTTCAGTTCCTCTTATCATTCTCTATGCAGTACCCACACCACCCAACTGAGTCACTGTCTGGGACTCTGCGTAAAACCTCCCCAGGGAGTGAAATGTCTCTAAAAATCACTGTTGGCTATAGCTTGTAGGTGTCTCTGAAAGACCCAGGTGTGGCAACCTGGTCCCTTTGCCAGTCTGAGCCCCTATCCTGGACTCTCTAGGTTGGCACTACAACAATGGAAGCTCAGGTTACCGTGAGTGGGTAGGCTGGGTCTCACAGGCTCAGTGGATCCCTTTTGTTTCCCACAACAGGTAACACACAGTCTCCTCTTTCCATTGATATAGGGTGCAGCCAAGAGGGGGGCCCAAAAATAGGGATTTGGAATGGGGCCCAGAACTCAGGGTGTCCAGGAAATATTAGAGGGATATTCAAGATGTCCTCACCCCTTCCCCCACAGGTATGCATTGGGGAAAGGGACACATGGAGCAGGGACACGCAGAGCTGTTTTGTACCGCCACAGCTTTGCAGCTAATCCATGGCATGGTCATTTAACATATCTATAGCCTTTGGATGGTAGCTTAGAGGTGTTAAATAGCTGTGGCCATGCTCTGAGCCAGGGGGATGGAAAGGACTTCCCCCAAGATGTGACTGAGGACACACAAGTTACAGCTCCTGTGTGGGAGCTTGGAGAAGATTGGCTCCAGGACATAGGGACACACCTGCCCAGACTCACGATGGCAGCCCAGTAAACTTGGAATAATACAGGGATGCTGGCAGGTGTAACTGATTGTAAGAGGAGTTGGAAGTGGGATACAGAGGACTGGCACAAGGATTTAAATGGAGACATGACAGCCATTGGGGGATTCCATGCGGTTTCACCAGAGTGCAGACCCCCACAGCCTTGGTGGAGAGGGAGAGCCATGAGGTTTTGCCAGAGTGGGGACCCCTTCCCTGCAACTCTGATAGAAGAGGACCATGTGGCTTTGGGGTGCTCCCTTTCACTGTATGGCCTGGGAAGCAAGAGAGATTTTGCCTGGAAGAAGGGGGAAACGGCTCTTGCCAGTAGGCCATGAGAAGGTGCCACATGGCTTTGGATTAATCAGAGATCCTGCCTGGACGACGACATAGCTGAACGGTGTCAAGAGCCTGGATACCGGATGTGTGCTTCTCTTCCTGAGGTACAGTACCCTGAATTAGGGCAGGAGGGAGATAGGAAGCACTGTGGGTGGCTATGGGTATGCTAAAGGACTTTGATATTTTAATGAAGATGTTAGGTTGCTACTTTAATTCTGGATAGCAATAAACATTTCCTTTCCTTTTCAAAAATCTCTGGCTTTGAAGGACATCTTTCCATAAGGCGGCGGACATAAGAACCTTGGCCCCTGTGGCCTCTGTGTTCTGTAACACCACCTCTGTTGACTTGGGTTGGGGATCCCTGCATGGAACTAAGGCTCCTGCTTCTGTGGGGGAAGGGAGCTCCAGAGCCTTGTGTGGTCTCTCAGCTGTGTGTGACATGAGCCACATGCACGGTCTTTCCCTTTCCACTTATAAACCTCTATTACTGGACTCTACAAAGAATCTTCTGGACTCCTTGGCTTTAAAACTTCATATCAGCAAAGGTTTGGTTGCTTGTTCAGGTTGGATGTTGATAGTTCAGCTGAAAATCCAGACTGGGCAGAGAAGCAAGTGGACTCAGCTTACGCCTACTGGGCTGCCATCTTCAGTCTCGCTCCTATAAATGTTACCACAACACCTCGTTTTCCTATGTGTTAGTCCCCAACATACTTCTCTTGTGACTCTGTAGAAGAACCCTATTTCCACCAGCAATGATTTCACCAAGTTTTGCCACTTTTCTCAAAAATGTCTCCTTTACTAGCAATAAATAAAGCTTCTTATTTATCTACATTTTTGTTTCACTTGGTATTCAGCTTAAGGTCCAGAATCTCATTGTCTAAGCCAGGTCTGGGTGAGTATGAATCTCTTTAGATGGAGCCCTTTAAGTACAATTCTTTGAGTAGAATTTCTCTTGTTCTGTGAAATTGAAGAGACAAGCGATTTATCCCTCACATACCTGACATTCAGGATTGCAAAAGCATAGGATAAGACATTCTTATTCAAAAGGAAGAAAATGGGAAGGCACAAAGAGTCACTAGATCATGGTAATTATGAAATATATCTTGGAAAATGTTGGAAGTTTCTTTATTAGAACTCAATTGTACTTCTCAGGAGTTATTCTTTGGGGCTTTTGGCTACATTCTCTGGGCTGTTGATTCTACTCTGTAAGTCATATTTTTATTCCTTGTTATAAAATGAATCCCATGTGTTGCCTCCTATTTGTAGATGTTGGGTTACTAAGGCCTCTTTTCATTTGGTACTTCTGTTTCTGTCCCTTGCAGTCCAAGTTGGTGATATTTCTGCACACAACACTCTCTTAAAACTGTGTGGGTCTCCAGTGCACCTTTTTGGAGTTCACACCATTAAACAAAAGCATACTGAAAAATCTCTTCAGGGTAATTCTTTTCTACTTTGGGATTCTATTGAGAAACAATACTATTAAGCTTCTTAGAAGCTCTATTTTTTGTTTGAAAGAAACTATGAGTCACACTCAAAACCTGAAGAGAGCTCTTTTGTTCAATTGAATGACACTTGAGGTACCATCTCTGATGCTTCTGAGGTCTTAAAAGATTTTATGCTCACTCCCTCAGCTATTTATTTACTTAATTGTATATAAAATGTAATTTTTAATGAAAATAGGACAACAATAAAAACAAAAAATACAGAAAAGCTTGAAGAACATAAAGATAATTATACTTTATCCTATCAAAGAGACCCACTAGTAATATTTTTGAACATACTTAACATTTTCCCCATGGAAATATCTATATAAATATATATAAGTAAATCTTACCCCATATACAGATCTATATTTTGTACTTTTCACTTAATACTATAAGTGTATACTTATCATTATAACATTCTTGGAAAATATGTTTCAATGACTGTGTAACATTCCATCATATAGATGCATCATAATTTATTTGACCTTTTCCCTATTTGGGGAGAGGTCAGCCTCATATTTAAACTAATGTTTTCCTGAGAGTTTCCTGGATTTGATATTTATTCAGAGTTATTTCTTAAATTTACTTTTGTTTGCCATCTGATGGGGCTGAGAATCTTTAAGACTAGCAAGTTCTGTTTCTTTCTGTGTAATGGGAACTATCTCCTCAGATTTTACTATAAATAGCACTTACGTGGTATTTTTAACCCATCTAGCTAGATACCATCCAGTTTACTACATGTATTTTTAACTTCCATACTACTTCTGGTTACTGTTGCTAATGTTTATGCCATTATATAATAAGGATCTCTTTTCCTCCTGTTTTCAATAAGATTTTTCTCATTTTCTTTTAAGACCTCACTGGCAGCCTCCTTAAAGTCCAAAATTTTACTAACATTCTGATCAAGGCAATTTAGATTTTCACTAATGCTCTCTTTGAAGTTCTTTATCTGTCTAGTTTCTTTCCACTGCCTTTCCCACATACAGGCTTTTCTTATGGCATATTCCATTTTGGTACCAAAATCTGCATTAGTTATTTATTGCTACATAACAAATTACCTTAAAACTTAGCTGTTTGAAACAACAAACATTATTATACATTTTCAAGGTCAGAAATATGGCAGCCACTTAGCTGGTGGTTCTGCCTCAGGGTCTCTCACACAGTTACAGGTAAGCTTTTGCCCAGGGTTGCAATGATTTTACAATCTGAAAAATCTGATCTAAGCTAATTCACATAATTGTTGGTAGATCTCCTTTCCTCATTGATTATTGGCTGGAGGTTTCTTAAAACCACTCTGGAGGGCTGCTCACAAAATGGCTTCCTGCTTTCCACAGAGAGAGAGGGAGAGGGAAAGAGGAAGGGGGAGAGAGACAGAGACAGAGACAGAGAAAGACAGAAAGAGTCTAGAATGTAGGTCACATTCTTTTATAACCTAACCTTGGAAATGATATACTGTCACATACACCATATGCTATGGGTTGCACAGACCAACCCTGATACAATGTGAAAGAGGATTACTCAAGGGTGTGAATACCAGGATGCAGGGATTGTGGGGAACCATTCTGAAGTATGGCTACCAAAATATATCCACTTTCTCAACATAATTATTAAACAATCAATTGTTTCCCACTGATTTTAGTGACTATCCCCAGCATCTATAAAATTGTTATATAGAGATGGGTTAATTTCTGACTACTTAATTTTGTTCTATTTGTCTCTTTTCATTGTGAACTTTTAGTATGCCACAATTTGTGACCTTTTAATAATTTGTCTAATTACCTGGAAGCACATGAAGAAAGTAATTAGTAAAGCAGCAGGTCTCTAGTCCTTTCTCTCCCATGGGAATTTCCTGGAAAACTCAGTTGAATCTGGGTGGTGAACAAACAATACAATATACAAATGATGTATTATATATCATAGAATTGCACACTTGAAATCTATACAGCTTTATTAACTACTGTCACCCTAATGAATTCAATCTTATTGTAAATATGCTAATAACAGATATGATATACAACTAATGTTTTGCTAGTGGGAGAGTTTAGCAGGATGTCCAGTTTGTAGGGTTGTGCATAGTAAGCAAGCCTGGGACCTATGGATTTATGGGGCATGGATCCTTGGAAAATGTCACATAAACTGTGTAACTCTAATTACACCAGATGAGCAGATATTTCCTGCCAACTTGGCAAATAGGTGATCAGCTTTTGAAGCTTTCTCTGACTCTCTTTATTTATTTGTTTTTCTCCAAGAATACTTCATAGGTAGTCTTGTGATCCTCCAAGAGACACATAATATCTCCTTGTTTCTCTTTTATCATGTTAACAGTCATTGACAATCAATGAATTAATGCCTAGATTAATTAATTCCTTAGTGGTTGAAAAATGATGAAGTTTAAATTCTATCATTCCTTCTTTGTTTATTAGCTGAAGTAAATAGAAACTTCCCATTATATGCTATTTGGTGATCCATTGGTATAGTTCTTATAGGAAAGGCAGAATAAATACTTTAGTTTTCTTTTATAAATTAGTTTCAAAAATTTGATTGGTTTGCTATCATTCTTCAAAGTTAACCTATTATTTTTATTTTAGCATGGAATTAAACATTTAGTATATATTTCAATCCAATGTGGTTATTATTCTTATTGATGCTGAAATTGTATCATATTTGATAAAAGGGAACCTTATCAAGTTGGCTCTTGAGGCATTTAGACACAATTCTAATATTCTCTGACAGCTCCCTTTTTATCAGGCAAGATATTCTAAGCTCCTCTTATAAATTTTTGTTACAGATTGGAAATCAGTTATTTATTAAGAATTCTTGATTTTCTTTAGAGAAAAACATTAAGAACCCATAATCCGAGTGTTAGTTTCTCACTGCTATTGTTTTTTTTTTTTTTTTCAGGGTCTTGCCAACCAAGTTCATTGTCAAACTTTTGAGAAAATATTTGTTATGATAAATGGTGAACTCACATAATTTTAGGTTGTGCTTTTTTTAACATGAGCAAGATTGAACATCATTTCTTATGTCCAAGGGTCACTTTCTTTTTCTGTGAATAGTCTGTTCATTTCATTTGTCCATTTAAAAATCATGTAGTTGGACTTTTTCTTATCTACTTTTTAAAGCATTGTTTTATTTTATTTTGGATTTTAAAAACCTCTATAATTTGAAAACAGTAACAATAAAATTAAAGCATCAAGAAAACCTAAATGTTGAACACATTTTCCATTTTAGGTATAATATGGTGAGGTCAGTCTGGAAAAAGTCCAGTCATTGTTAATATAACAAGAACTGGTTTGTGTGACATCTATGTAACCTGGCATCCAAGGAGAGTGGACTGGAATGTACTGGCCAGTGAGGGCAGTAGACACCATTGAGGGACCATGTGTACTGTATGGCCATGGCATTCAAAATGACTAAGTGAGTAGAGCAACAAATTTGCATCAAGTTTTGCATTAAGCTTGAAATTCCTCTACAGAAACTATTTAGATGATTCAGATGGCTGCAGCCATGGACAACTGGTGATTGGCAGCTTCGTCATGGCAAATGTGCCCACTCAAGCATTATGTCTCATGCAGAGACTTTTGGTGAAACATCAAATCACACAGGTGACTCAGTCCTTCTACAGCCCCCAACTTGGTGACCTGTGACTTCTATGTTTTCCCAAAACTAAAATCATCTTTGAAAGGGAAGAGATTACATACCTTCAATGAGATTCAGAAAAATACTACCAGGCAGCTGATGGCAATTGGGAGAACTGTATAAGGTCCCAAGGTGCCTACTTTGAAGGGTACTGATGCATCATTGTCCTATGTACAATGTTTCTTGTATCTTGTATCTTCTTCAGTAAATGTCTCTATCGTTTTCATATTACATGGCTGGATACCTTCTGGACAGACCTTGTATGCCATTCAAATCCCAGATTCAGAAATAGGTGCAGTTTCTTTTCAACTCAACAGACATTATCAAAAAAAATGGATGATGGTGCAAAACTTGTAGATTTACTTAGAGGCCATCTTTGTGGGAAGAAATTTTGTGAAGTAGGTTCCCAAAGTTTTAGAATTTTCTTTATAATTTCATGAGATGTTCAACTTGGAGAAGTAATAACTAAAAATTAAAAAAAAAATACAACTCACTCTGGCTGGTGTAGCTCAGTGGATTGAGTGCGGGCCTGTGAACCAAAGGATCACAGTTCGATTCCCAGTCAGTGCACATGCCTGGGTTGCAGGCCAGTTCCCAGCAAGGGGTGCATGAGAGGCAGCCATACATTGATGTTTCTCTCCCTCTCTCTCTCTCTTTCCTTCCCTTCCCCTGTAAAAGATAAATAAATAAAAAATTAAAAAAAATACAACTCAACATCTGTTGAGCTATCCCTTCCCCAATTTTTCATGGTTGCTATTGAATTGCTTTTTAAACAGATAGAAAGAGTAATTATGAAAAAGAAGAGGCATAAAAATCAGAGTAAGAATGCTACAAAGCTGTGAAGTTTTATAGGAAAGGGAGGATTAAAAAAACAATGAATGAATGCCTGCATAACTGATATGCTTCTTCAGATAATTTAAAGGTAGGATTTGGAACTGTGTAGAATTATGGAGTAGTTATCTTGACAATGGTAGGATAATTTGTTCTTCTACTACTGACAGTTTAAAATAATGCACACTGTACAATATACCCAATTATATACAGACTATAAAATTGAGGGGTGGAAATCTGTAGGAATAAAAGCTCCCAAACAAAAAGACCCTCTTATAAAAGCAAGTGTTGAGTTTGCTTTTCTCATCAAATTGTAATCATTTCACAAGGTAGATATGGAGTGTATTTGAGATACTTAAAAAAACATTTTTTGAACCAGATCTCAAGGATTATTTTTCTTAAATAAACTTTTATTGAATTCATTGGAGTGACATTGGTTAATAAAATTATATACAGTTCTATAATACATTATCTGTATATTGTATTGTGTGTTCACCACCCCAAATCAAGTCATTTCCTATTGCTCATTATCCCCTTTACCCTCTTTTACCTACCCCACTCACTTGCCCTCTGGCAATCATCATTTTGTTGTCTGTATCTCTGAGGTTTTATTTTTGCTTAATATCTTCATATTTTTTCACGCAGCCACCCAGCCCCCTCCCCTCTAATAGCCGTCAGTCTGATTTCTGTATCTATGAGTCTGTTTCTTTTTTCTTTTTTTTATTTTGTTCTTTAGATTTTACATGTAAGTGAAATCATATGGTATTTGTCTTTCTCTTACTGGCTTATTTCACTTAGCACAATACTCTTCAGGTCCATCACACTATCGAAAAGGTAATATTTCATTCTGCTTTTCAGCCGAGTAGTATTTCATTGTGTTTATGTACCATAGCTTTTTTATCTACTCATCAACTGATGGACATTTGGGCTGCTTCCATATCTTGGCTATTGTAAATAATGCTGCAATGAATATAGGGGTGCATATATTCTTTCAATTCAATGTTTTGGGCTTCTTTGGATATATTTACACAAGTGAAATTGTTGGGTCATAAGAATGTTCCATTTTTAATTTTTTGAGAAAACTCCATACTATTTTCAACAGTAGTTGCACCAATAGGCATTCCTACCAACAATTCACCAGTGTTGTCTTTTCCCCACATTCTCAGCAACACTGTTGTTTGTTGATTTATTGATGGTAGCCATTCTGATGGGTGTGAAGTGATATTTCACTGTGGTTTTAATTTTCATTTCTCTCATGATTAGTGATATTGAGCATCTTTCCCCTATCTCTATTGGCCATCTATATGTCCTCTTTGGAGAAGTGTGTATTTAGGTTCTCTGCTTATTTTTAAATTGGATTGTTTGTTTCTTTGATCTTGAGTTTTATGAATTTTTAAAATAAATTCTGGATATTTACTCCTTTTCAGATCTATCATTGACAAATATGTTCACCCACTCAGTGGGTTGTCTTTTTATTTTGTTAATGGTTTCTTTTGCTGTGCAAAAACTTTAGTTTGATGTAGTCCTATTTGTTATTTTTTTCTTTTGTTTCCCATGCCTAAGGGGACATAGAACAAACATTGCTATGAGAAATGTCTGAGATTTTATTGTCTATCTTTTCTTCTAGAATTTTAATGGTTTTTAGTCTTGTATTTTAGCCTCTAATCCATTTTGACTTTAGCATTTTGTAGAGTAAAATCTGCAGAGTCCAGCACTTCCTCAAGACAATTTTAAGAAGTATGTGAATTCAACAAATATCTTCATAAACCTAAGGTATTGTTTGCTTTTTTACTGTCATTATCTCATGAATGTACAGTGCACTCTGCCAAAGGTACACGATGTGATATTGCAACAGAAAAAAATGCAGAAATAGCTGTCTTTTATTAAACTAGTCATTTTTTCTTTTTTAAATGGTTTTTTAAATATATTGATCATGCTATTACAGTTGTCCCATTTCCCCCCTTTATTCCCCTCAGCCATGCACACCCCCTCCCACCCACATTCCCCCCTTTAGTTTATGTCCATAGGTTGTACATATAAGTTCTTTGGCTTCTACATTTCCTGTACTATTCTTAACCTCCCCTGTCTATTTTCTACCTACCACTTATGCTACTTATTCTTTGTACCTTTCCCCCCTCTCTTCCCCTCCTAGTCCCCCTACTGATAACCCTCCATGTGACCTCCATTTCTGTGATTCTGTTCCTGTTTTTAGTTATTTGCCTAGTTATTTTTTTTTAGGTTGGGTTGTTAATAGCTGTGTTTGTTATCACTTTAGTGTTCATATTTTTTATCTTCTTTTTCTTAGATAAATCCCTTTAGCATTTCATATAATAAGGGCTTGGTGATGATGAACTGCTTTAACTTGACCTTATATGGGAAACACTTTATCTGCCCTTCCATTCTAAATGATAACTTTGCTGGATAGAGTAATCTTGGATGTAGATCCTTGCCTTTCATGACTTGGAATACTTCTTTCCAGACCCTTCTTGAGTGTAAGGTTTCTTTTGAGAATCAGCTGATAGTCTAATGGGAACTCCTTTGTAGGTAACTGTCTCCTTTTCTCTTGCTGCTTTTAAGATTCTTTCCTTGTCTTTAATCTTGGGTAATGTAATTATGATGTGCCTTGGTGTGTTCCTCCTTGGGTCCAGCTTCTTTGGGACTCTCTGAGCTTCCTGGACTTCCTGGAAGTCTATGTCCTTTGCCAGATTGAGGAAGTTCTCCTTCATTATGATTTCAAATAAGTTTTCAATACCTTGGTCTTCCTCTTGTCCTTCTGGCACTCCTATGATTCCGATGCTGGAATGTTTAAAGTTGTCCTGGAGGTTCCTAAGCCTCTCCTCATTTATTTGAATTCTTATTTCTTCATTCTGTTCTGGTTCAATGTTTCTTTCTTCCTTTTGCTCCAAACTGTTGATTTGAGTCCTGGTTTCCTTCCTGTCACTGTTGGTACCCTATAGATTTTCTTCATTTCACATAATGCAACCTTTATTTCTGCCTGGGTCTTTTTTATGCTGTTGAAGTACCCAGTGAGCTCCTGGAGCATCCTGATAATCAGTGTTTTGAGCTGTGTTCATCACTTAGTTGCATTTTTTCTGGAGCTTTGATCTGTTCTTTCATTTGGGCCATTTTTTTGTTTGTTTCAGCACAGGTGTTTTGTAGTAAGGGGTGGAGCCTTAGGTGTTCACTAGGGTGGGGCAACACACATCACTGCATTGCAATGCTATATGTGGGGAAGGGGTTCATGAGGGAAGAGTGCCACTTGCTTCACTCTCTACTGGCTTTCAATCACTCCCCCTACTATCCATAAGCAAATTGGGCTCTTCTGGTGCTGATTCCTGGGTAGGTGGGTTTGCGCAAGGTCTAGGACCCTGTGGGTCTCTCCAACAAACTCTCCTGTGAGGCTGGGAGTTTCTCCTGCTGCCACCTCAATCCCCACAAATGCTTTCAGTTAGAGGCTTTGAGGCTTTATTTCCCTGCACTTGTACCCTGGGTTGTGTGGTTTGTCTCGCTCCCCAATTGTTCCTCCCAGTTTATCTGCATGTGAATGTGGTACTGCCCAGTCCATAATCCATTGCCTCACCTGGTCCTCCAGCCACCACCTTGCCACAAGTCCTCTCTACACAGCTGCCTGCCCCCCCCCACCCCACCAGTCTGGATGAACGTTTCTTTTTTAACTCCTTGATTGTTGGACTTCCATACAGTTCAATTTTCTGGCAGTTCTGTTGTATTCTGTTTTTAAATTTGTTGTTGTCCTTCTTTTGGTTGTGTGAGGAGGTACAGTGTGTCTTCCTATGCCTCCATCTTGACTGGAAGTCAGTCTAAGCTAGTCAATTTTTAACTCTCAAAATATAAATCAATGACGATTCCCACTAACTGTTTGTGTTTCAATGAATCAACATCATCAATTTTAGTTTTGAGTCTTACATGACATCATACTTTATGCTAGTAACAGTTGATATAAGAAGATAATGTAAAAATATTTTTAACTACCGAGGGATGGAATTTTGAATCGGAGTTGTACATCCTGTTAAACTATAAGAGTAAAAAAAAGAGATAATTTTGGACCCTCAAAGCCTCAGGACATTTATCATGTGAAGATACTTCTGAAAGCCAATTTGATGGGGGAGGTGAGCAGAGCCATGCCATCAGTGTCTTGGCTAAATTGAAGTGAACAGAGCAATGCATAGAGTGCATGTGAGTGGAAGTGGTCTTGGAGTGTGAACACCTCTCTCTCTATGAGTTGGCTCTGCCAAGTGTTATTGGCATGATTTTTGGTAGTTACATCCTGCTGTTGAGCCACACTTATGTTCAGATACGTCCAGAGGACCAGTCTTCTCCCCTCCATGAAGTTCTGTCCATATGGGAATGAGTGAAGATCTTGACTGCCTTTGTGTCTTGGTAACATGGGATAGCTCATACTTTAATTCCATAATCCTAGCTCCAGAGTTGCCTCCTTAAACTATAAAAAGAACCATGCAAAGAGAACACTGCTGTGAAAATACTAGATTGCTTCTGAAAACCTGCTTTTCCAGGATTTGATCCCTGTGAGATTACCTTTATTTTTATGGAAAATAGCACTTACACATTGAGGATTCTCAGCAGTACCAAGTTAAGATGCACACTGTAGCAGTATTGTGGGAAATACAAGTCAAAAAACTCATCAGTTACTTTCATAATCAAACATTATTGTGCAAAAGCTTGGGAACAACCTTGGAAACCTTGGTGTATGGACTTCAGAATGCATTCCACAACTGTGCCCTCACTGTGCCATCATTTCTTTCCTCAGGTTTGGAAGAGAACAAAGCAATCTGTACACTAGTCTGTCATCTTCATTACCTAGGAGATAAACTAATTCTTTAAGGATTTCTTCCCCTGTAGCCACTAGTTCTCCCCTGCAGTTTAATTTGCATTTTTATTACTCATTTTATTGTTATTTATAAAGTGGCAGAAATTAGATTTCAGAATAAAGTTGGATTTGGTGCTAAAGTTCATAACTACTTTTCAAAAATGAAATTTCTTAAATAAACCCAAATAGAGATTGTTCCTAGGAAGATGCTGACTTGGTCTTAGAACTGGACACTCATCCTGCACAACTCCTAACTGTGGTCATTGCTCTCCAGTTCTTGGGTACTAGTATTCTGTGGTGGGGCCCTGTCTGCAGCGCCCCATCCATCTGCCGCAGATGAGAATAAAACTACCAAGACATGATCTGCTTGGGGAGGAGAGGTGGCCAGTCTGTCAAAGGAGAAGGACCAAGAGCCTCTTCCTCAATGGTTTTTATTATGTTCATAATACACAGAAATACAGATAAAGCTCATCAATCATTGTCAGGAGGCAATGATCAAACAATAGATAATATTTCAAAGAACTCTGAGGGTTTAATTGAGTCAGGGTCTGTCAGCTAAGGGATTACAAAACTTTGGGAGACAAACTCATTTCCTGCTCTGACCCTTATCATTTAAATGAGAGCACTCTTAGCAAAGCAGGTTTCACAAGACTTTAGGAATTCTTTCTTATGCCCTTTCCAGCACAGAGCTGCACCACCCTCCATCATAGTTTCAGGCTTAAGTGGTTTAAGACCAGGAAGCAAGAGACAAGGAAAACTTCTCCTAGACTGATTGAAGACTCAGGCTATGTCAGGATAGCCGGGGGGCGGGGGGGGTGAGGGTCCATTACCCCCTCTTTGCTGCAGCCCCCTGAGTCCTTCCTTGAGGGCCTTTCAAGTGGTCATGCCTACCTTAGGTGACCCCTCCTTTGAGGGAATCTTACCCATCTTTGACTAACTGACCAAGCATTGAGGGCCAGTTATGGATGAAGCAGAAGCAGCATTCCTACCAGGGAGATAAGCTTTGTCTCCTTAGTGGCTTACAGTCTGAAGGTCGCTCACTCAGCCTTAGTCATGGGGGGTTTACGACTCCTGAAACCAGGCAGAATGGTTCCCAACAGTACTCCGTGAAACCAAAAACATCATATTGGAGGTATGATTACAAAATGATTCAAGATGAGCAAGTATTTCCAGAGCTATCTGTTTTTATGGAAGTAGATGAGGGAGTTTGAAATCTGGCTAACTGGCTGGCTGCTTTAGAGGAGAAGGACCTTGGCCAAATAAAACAGCAATATTGCATCCTTGGGTTTATGCCACCCAAGATTGCCCAAATTGATAGATATATTTGCAAATACCAGATCTTGATGTATTCATTTAGAGTGGGGGGTTCTCTTTTGTGGATTCTAGAATAATTAAGTCCTTTCTCCTGGGTATTGTTTTTTTGAAATGAAGCTTCTATTTAGGAAAGAAGTCAGTAATTAGAATCTAGTGAACTGGATTCCAGGTAAAGAAATTAGGTTACTTTCACAGGATATGGGCAAGAACAGAAGAATCCTCTTCCATAGACAAAGTTTCTATGCAGTGTTGAAGCAACACTCACCTGCACTTGGATTTTGGCTTTCCTCCATGTAATCTTCACTTCTGCATAGATTCCACAATTATTTTGCAATCCCAGAGAATGGTTTTCAGCAATACATACTCATGCATGTCTAGGTTTGTATTATTAGGGGTAGAAAGTCCACAGATAAATGCTCTGACTGGGAGACCTGGTTGAGCTAACTGAACCATATGCTACCTAGAGGCTTTCGATTCATTATCATAATCTTTTTAAATCATAGTTTTCACATCTATAAATGGATATCATATTACTAACTGTGTTATCTCATGGGACTATACTGGGATCAAAAGTAATAGTTTCTGTGGAGGGTTAAGTGTGTGTGGTATGTAGCATTCATGGTGCACCCATTAATCCTGTCTTGATTGTATTCAGTCCTTATGTAGTCTCCACCCACATACAGTAGGGCTGATATGATTTTGTACAAACTCTACAGTGTGGACATGATGGGAGTGTGACTTCTGAAGCTATGTCTTAAAAGACATTGTGTTTTTCATCTTGCTTTCTTAGATCACTTGCTCAGGACACTGAAGTAAACCTTATGGAAACTTCCGGTCAAGATGGAGGCATAGGTAGACACACTGTGCAGCCTCTCACAACCAAAATTAAGGACAACAAAAATTTAGAAACAAAAAAAAGCAGAACAGATAGAAAAATTGAATTGTACAGAAGTCTGACAACGATTCACCCAGACTGGTAAGCAGGGTGGAGTCAGTGGTCAGTGGAGAGGGATCGTGGCAGGAAACAGCAGTGGCTAGTGGTCCTGGATGTGCAGGCAGTGGTTGATGCACCCCAGGTGCACAGGCAGTGGTTACTGGGTGCAGGGAGACAACGAGCAGACCCAGTGAGGAGCACAAGGTGGCTGACTGCTGTCACACATTCAGGTGCAGAAAACCAGGGGAAAATAGGAAGTGAGACAGACTGTGCCATCCAGGGCCCCAGCGCCAGGAAATAAAGCCTAAAATCATCAATTAAAAACACTTATGGGGGTTGAGGTGCTGGGAGAGACTCCCAGCCTCACAGAGGGGACTGAAATCCAAGAGAGAGCAGAGCAAACACCATTGTTCCCTCTCTGACCCTGCCCCCACATACAGTGTCACAACTCTGTGACTGGGTTGCCCAGTCCTGGTGAACACCTAAGGCTCCGTCTCTCATATGCAACAGGCATGACCAGACCCCCCTCATCCCCCCAAAAAAGGCTCAAAGGAAAGAACAAATCAAACCACCAGAGCCAATAGTTTTAAGTGACCAAGAGATAGCCAACCTATCAGATGCACAGTTCAAAGCACTGGTGATCAGCATGCTCACAGAATTGGTTGATTTTGCTCACAAATTAGATAAACAAATGAAGGCTACAATAAGTGAAATGAAGGAAAACACATAGGGAACCAATAGTGATGGGAGGAAAACTGGGACTCAAATTAATGGAGAGGACCAGAAGGAAGAAAGAAACAACCAAACAGAAAAGAAGGAAGAAACAAGAATTCAGAAACATGAGGAGAGGCTTAGGAACCTCTAGAACATCTTTAAATGTCCCAACATCTGAATTATAGGGGTACCAGAAGGGGAAGAGGAAGAGCAACCAGTGGAAAACTTATTTGAACAAATAATGAAGGAGAACTTTCCCAATCTGGCAAAGGAAATAGACTTCCAGGAAGTCCAGGAGGCTCAGAGAGCCAAAGAAATTGGACTCAAGGAGGAACACACCAAGGCACATCATAATTACATTAGCTAAGACTAAAGTGGAGAGAATCCTAGAAGCAGCAAGGGATAAGGGGACAGTCACCTACAAAGGAGTTCCCATCAGACTGTCAGCTGATTTCTCCAAAGAGACCTTGCAGGCAAGAAGGGGCAGGAAAGAAGTATTCCAGGTTATGAAAGTCAAGGACCTACATCCAAGATTGCTCTATCCAGCAAAGCTTTCATTTAGAATGGAAGGGAAGATAAAGTGCTTCTCAGATAAGGTCAAGTTAAAGAAGTTCATCATCACCAAGCCCTTATTATATGAAATGTTAAAGGGACGTATCTAAGAAAAAGAAGATAAAAAATATGACAGTAAAAAGACAGCAAACCCACAGATATTAACAACCACACCTAAACCAAAAGCAAACTAAGCCAACAGTTAGAACAGGAACAGAACTACAGAAATGGAGATCATATGGAGGGTTAGCAACAGGGGAGTGGGAGGAGGAGAGAGGGAGAAAAGGTGCAGAGAATAAGTAGCATAGATGGTGGGTAGAAAATAGACAGGTGGAGGGGAAGGATAGTGTGGGAAATGTAGAAGCTAAAGAACTTATGATACATGGACATGAACTAAAGCGGGGAATGTGGGTGGGAGGGGGTGTGAGGGGTGGAGGGGAAGGATGGGGGAGAAATGGGACAACTATAATAGCATAATCAATAAAATATATTTAAAAAAAGAAACTGGACAAAGACAGACATCTTATTGAGCTGTGGTGTGAGTACATGGGATCTGAGTGTGTGTCTTTTGGTATAATCCATGGGTCAGGAAGTATGTAATTGTGTGGTTGTCTGTTGACCCCAAAGAAGTTTGCTAGGAGAAGGTAGGGCCCAGACAAGGGATAATGTTATATCTGGAAATGCTGGTATGAATAAGGCCATGTATACACAGGTTTTGTTGGGAAAGAGTACAGAAAATGCTACCCAAGCAGGACTATATATTAAGGCTCTTGTAGAGTCAGTTTGTCATGGGAGTATAAGAACAAGGAACAAATCAGCTTCTATCACTTGAGTCTAAGATAAAATCTAGGCTGAGCTAGCATTCTTTAAATTCCTTATAGGTGAGGAGTATAGGATCTGGGGGAGGGTGAGACTGCCTGTGGACTTACATGGCTCCCACATGGTAGAAGGGATAAGACAAAGCTGTGCAGACAGCCCCACAGTCCTTGCAGACTTTGGCCGTTTATATCCAATTTCTGAATATTGTGTTTTTCTTTCAGAAGCTAGTAGCTTTCATACTTCCTACATACTTGTATTGCTGAAATTATGTTCTTTGCTAGATATGGATACCTATCAATAATGGCCAATAAGTGACTTATAATTGGATGAGTCCAGCATAATTTTCCAATAAAACCTTCCATTTAATGCTGTTTATTTTCAGTTCTGTTATTCTACTCCTTGGAAATATCCCTTGTCAGGCATGGCTTTCACCAGTGCTGCCCATGGTGATGAACTTGCAGGTCCCACTCAACATTTATGGCAGAAAAACAAGGTGTTGCCTGTGTTTTTTTCCCAGGTACTGTTTGTTTAGAAAACTGGCTGTGAAATTCCTCACCCAAGAACTTCTTCCTCTTGGCATGGGAGACAGATGTGTTGTTGGCTCTTACTTCTATGCAGATTCATGGTTCAAATAGACTGCTTGCCAGAATTTAGGCCCTGTTTTTGGATTCCAAATCTGGTGAATTAATTTCTGCATCACAGATTTTAAATGTGGATGTTATCCAGATATATATGATTAAAATTCAAAACACATACAAATATCATGTTAATCAAGACAGTGAACATTCTTCTCTGAAAGAGAAAAAGCAGATAAGTCCTGTATGTTTCTTATGGTTGCAATAATAGCTATACTAATGTTTATGTCAAATCTCAAAGGAGAACAAATAGCCTAGCTAATGGTGCATAGCAAAGAATCTCCCAGTGTGAAATACAATAGGACTTGTTAGTCCATAATGTAGGGCATCTGGGGAAAAATGGATTTTTGAGTTATCTGGGATAAGCTGATCTGCTTTCTTTTAAATAGAAGAGAATACCAAGTGCTTTAAAATTAACATGCTTTAAAACCATTACCCTATCAAGTTTTACATTGTGGATGTAAAGTCTCAGTAATAAGAAAATATTCTGTTGTATATATAGCCCTCAATTGCAACAGATCAATTTTATCTGTGCATTTTGTGTGCGTATACACCGTATGCCAGTGTGTGATGTGTATGAATTTGAGAAAGGATTACTTTTCACCTGATTAGATAATGAAATTGAGTGGAATCATTAAACTTTATTTGCAGAAGCTACTTATTTCAAAGTCACCATTTTCAATTTGAAAATATAACTTTAGAAATTTTGTAAAACTTTTTAATAGATTCATTTGATCTTGGGTTATGGAATATGAGCAATTTATTTATTTTCATTTTGTTATGGCAGATGAAGCATAAATTTACTTTGGATTTTCTCACAAAATTTCTGAATTGTATCAGATTTTTCTAACAGGAATTCCTTTTTTAAATTAAAAAATATTGTTATTATATTACAGTTGTCCCAATGTTTCCCCCTTTGCACTCCTCCACCCAGCCCACACCTGTCTTCACAGTTAATCCTCACACCATTTTCCATGTCCATCGGTTATTCATACATGTTCTTTGACTAATCCCTTCCTCTTCTTTTCACCATTTATCACCCTTCCCTCTCCCCTCTGGCTACTGTCAGTCTTTTCCATGTTTCCATGTCTTTGTTTCTATTTTGCTCATTAATTTATTTTGTTCATTAAATTTCTCTTGTAAGTGAGATTATATGGTCTTTGTCTTTCACTGGCTGGCTTATTTCACTTGCATAATAGTCTCCAGTTCTATCCATACTGTTGCGAAAGGTAGGAGTTCTTTCTTTCTTTCTGCTGTGTAGAATTTCATTGTGAGAGTATACTGCAGATTTTATGATCCACTCATCTACTGATGGGCATTTAGGCTGTTTGCAAGACTTGGCTATTATAAATAGTGCTGCTATGAATATAGGGGTGCATAAATTCTCTTGAAATGGTGTTTTGGGGTCCTTAGGATATATTCCCAGCAGTGGAATCAGTGGGCCAAAAGGCAGTTCCATTTTTAATTTATTTGAGGAAATTCCATAGTGTTTTCCACAATGGCTGTACCAGTTTGCATTTCTACCAACACTAGTGTTCCCTTTTCTCCACATCCTCTCCAGCACTTGTTTGTTGATTTATTGGTGATGGTCATTCTGACCTGTGTGAGGTGATATCTCATGGTTTAAAATTTTCTATCTCTCTGATAATTAGTGATGTTCAGCATCTTTTCATACATCTATGGGCAATCTGTATGTTCTCCTTGGAGAAGTGTGTATTCAGATAGGTCCTTTGACCATTTTTTAATTGGAATGTTTGTCTTTCTGATGTTGAGGCATATGAGGCCTTTATATATTTTGGAGGTTAAACACTTGTCCAATGTACTATTGGCAAATATGTTCTCCCATAGGTTGGTTTCCTTTTCATTTTGATGATGGTTTCCTTAGTCCTGCTTTTTGATTTGATGTCCCATTTGTTAATTTTTCCCTTTATTTCCCTTACCATAGGAGGTATATTGGTAAAAATATTGCTATGTGGGATACCTGAAATTTTACTGCCTATGTTCTCTGCTAGGACTTTTATAGTATCACAATTTATATTTAAGCCTTTTATTCATTTTGAGTTTATTCTGCTGTGTGGTGTAAGCTTGTGCTCTAGTTCCATTTTTTTTTGCACGTACTAGTCCAGTTCTCCCAACCATTTATTGAAGAGGCTATTTTTACTCTATTGAATACTCATGCCCCCTTTGTCAAATATTAATTGACCATAGAGACATGGGTTTATTTCTGGGTTCTCTATTCTGTTCCACTGATCTGTCTATCTATTCTTATGCCAGTACCAGACTGTTTTGATTATAGTGGCCTTGTAATATAGCTTAATATCAGGTATTGTGATCCCTCCTACTTTGTTCTTTCTCAAGATTGCTGGGATTATTTGGGGTCTTTTTTTGTTCCATATAAACTTTTTTAGTATTTGTTCTAGATCTGTGAAATATGCCATTGGTATTTTAATAGGGATTGCATTGAATCTATAGATTGCTTTGGGTAGTATGGGCATTTTAATGATGTTAATTCTTCTAATCCATGAACATGGTACATGCTTCCATTTATTTGTATCTGCCTCAATTATTTTCTTCAGTGCTCTATAGTTTTCTGAGTTTATTCCTAGGTAGTTTATTTATTTTGTTGCTATGGCAAATGGGATTTTTCTTTTACTTTCTCTTAACAATAAGTCCATTGTGGTGTACAAAAATGCCATTGGTTTCTGAATATTGACTTTGTGTCCTTCTACTTTGGCAAATTCATTTATTAGGCCAAGTAGTTTTTTTGGTGGCTTGTATAGTTTTTTCTATGTACATTCTCATGTTGTCTGCAAATAATGACAGTTTTACTTCCTGTTTTCCAAACTAAAATGTCTTTTATTTCTTCTTCTTGTCTGATCACTGTGGCTAGAAGTTCCAGTACTATGCTGAATAAGAGAGGTGAAAACATACACCCTTGTCATGTTCCTGATCTTAAGGGAAATGCTTTTAGTTTTTGCCCATTGAGTATAATATTTGCAGTAGGTGTTTTGTATGTGGCCTTTATTATGTTGAGGTATGCTCCCTGTATACCTCAGCACTTTGCTGAGGGTTTTTTTCTTTTTTACCATAAATGGGTGCTGGATTTTATCAAATGCTTTTTTAACATCTATTCATATGATCATGAGTTTTGTTCTTCATTTTGTTTATGTGATATATTATGTTTACTGATTTGCAATTATTGTACCCTCTTTGTCTCCCTGGAATAAATCCCACTTGATCATGGTGTCTGATCTTTTTAACTTATTGCTGGATCTGGTTTGCCAATATTTTGTTGAGGATTTTAACATTTGTTTTCATCAGAGATACTGGTCTATAATTTCCTTTGCTGTGTCTTTATGTGGTTTTGAAATCAGGACAATACTGGCCTGGTAAAAGCAGTTTGGGAGTCTTCCCTCTTCTTGAATTTTTTTGGAATAGAGAACAGTAGGTGATAGTTCTTTGAGTGTTTGGTAAAATTCACCTGTGAAGTCATCTGGTCTAGGGCTTTTGTATATCAGGAATTTTTTTTTATTACTGCTTCAATTTCACTGGTCACTAACAGTCTATTCAGGTTTTCTGCTTTTTCTTGATTAAGTTTTGGGAGACTGCATGTTTCTAGAAATTTATCCATTTCACTCAGGTTGTCCAATTTCTTGGTTTATAGTTGTTCATAGTAATTTCTTACATTCCTTTGTATTTCTATGGTATCAGTTGTAACTTCTCTTTTGTTTCTGATTTTATTTATTTTGGTCCTCTCTTATTTTCTTGATGAGTTTGGTTAAAGATTTATCAAATTTGTTTATCCTTTCAAAGGACAAACTTCTGAATTCATTGATCCTTTGAATGTTTTTCCAGTCTCTATGTCATATTATTCTGCTCTGATCTTGATTATTTCCTTTCTTCTACTAGCTCTGGTCTTCATTTGTTGTTCCTCTGGTTCTTGTAGATGTCGGGTTAAGTTGTTTATTTGAGATTTTTCTATGTTTCTTATGTGAGCCTGTATTGCTATGAACTTTCTTCTCAGGACTGCCTTTGCTGTGTCTCATAGGTTTTGGGTTATTGTGTATTCATTTTCATTTGTTTCCAGATTTGTTTTTTTATTTCTTCCTTGATCTTGTTGTTGACCCATTTGCTATTTAATAACATATTATTCAGTCTCTATATATTTCAATGTTTTTGAGTTTTTTTCCTTGAAGTTGTTTTCTATTTTCAAGCCATTGTGATCCAAGAAGATACTTGTTATAATTTCAATTTTCTTGAATTTGAGGCTTGTTTTGTGTCTTATAATGTGGTTTATCTTTGAAAATGATCCATTTGCATTTGAAAAGAATCTATATTTTGCTTCTCTGGGGTGAAATGTTCTGAAAATATCAATTAAGTACATTTTATGTAGTGCATCATTCAATGCCACAATATCCTTGTTGATTGTTTGGAAGATCTATCCATTGTTGACAATAGAGTCTTAAAACCTCCTAGGTTGACTGCATTGGTGTTGATATCTTTCTTGAAGTCCTCCAAGATTTTTCTTATACATCTAGGTGCTCCTATGTTAGGTGCACATATGTTTACAAGGGTTATATCCTCTTGTTGGACAACTTTCTTAAGTATTATGTGATAATCTTTGTCTCCTGTTATGGTTTTGTTTTGAAGTTTATTTTGTCTGATATAAGCATTGTTAACCTAGCTTTTTTTCATGTGTACTTGCTTGGAATATTTTTTTTCCACCCTTTCACTTTGAGCACCTGTAGATCTTTTGTTATGGGGTGGGTCTCTTGTAGAGAGCATATACGTGGCTTGTGTTTTCTTATCTATTTGTCTATCCTATGTTTTTAGATTGGAGCATTTAGTCCAATCTAAAAGGTTAATTTAAGGTTAATTGATAGGTATTTATTCATTGTCACTTTTTCCCTTTGTACCTGTGTTTCTCTCTCTTTCTCTTTTTCTTCATCTTCTTAAAGTAGTCCCTTTAGCATCTCTTACAATGCTGGTTTGGTGACAGTGTACTCTTTTAGCCTTTATTTTTTTCTTTTGGTCTGGAAATCTCCTTATTTCACCTTCCATTTCAAATGAGAGCCTTGCTGGATAGAGTCGTCTTGGTTGCAGGCCTTTGCTTTTCATTACTTGGAATATTTCTTGCCATTCTCTTCTGGCTTGTAGTGTTTCTGTTTAGAAATCAGCTGCTAACCTTATCGGGGCTCCCTTGTATGTTACTTCCTGTTTCTCCTTTGCTGCCTTTAAGATTCTTTCTTTGTCTTTGAATTTTGCCATTTTAATTATGATGTGTCTTGGAGTGGGCATCTTTGGGTTCATCTGATTGAGACCTTCTGTGCTCCTAGGACTTGCATGACTTTTTCTCTCATCAAATTAGGGAAGTTTTCTGTTATTACTTTTTCTAACAGTTTTTCTATTCTTTGCTCATTTTCTTCCCCTTCTGGTGTCCCTATGATGTGAGTATTGTTATGTTTCATGTTGTCCTGCAGCATCTTTAAACTATCTTCATTCTTTTGAGTCTTTCTTCATTTCACTGCTCTGATTATTTTATCTTGTCTTCCAACTCACTGATTCAATACTTTGCTTCATCTATACTGCCTTTAATTCCTTCTAGTGTATTCTTCATTTCAGATATTGTATTCTTCATTTCCTCCTGGCTCTTAGTCATAGTTTCTATGTTCTTTTTCAAGCTGATGTAGTTCCCACTAAGTTCCTTGTGGGAAATTCCTTAGAGTTCCTTATAGTTCTCACTGAGTTCCTTGAGCATCCTTATAACCATTATTTTGAACTCTATGTCTGACAGATTGCTTGCCTCAATTTCATATAGCATTCTTTTTGAGAATTCCTCCTTTCCTTTCAACTGGGGATTATTCTTTTGTCTCCCCATTTTAGGTGATTCTTTTTGTTTGTTTCTGCATATTAAATTGATCTGCTTTGACTCCCTATCTCATGGAGTGGCTTCTTTCACAAGAGACTTGTGGGACTTAGTGGTGCAGTCCTCATAATCTCTTGAGCTCAATACTCTTAGGGTGCCCTTTATGTCTTTTATGGGGGTTCTATTGTCATAATTGTTTTTTTGTTATTGGGTCATTCCTTGGTGGTTTCTTCCCTCTAGCTGGTTGACTGAGAGTCACACCACTCCCTGCACCTTGAACGCTATTGTGCAGATGCTGTCAGAACAAAACAAAATCACCCTGGAGACAAAATTCATACCCACAAAAATACTCCCACCCACAGCCACAGTATAAAAAACAAATGAGTAAATATTAATTAAGGTGGAAAGATATTAAGGCTATTATAAGAAAGGAAAAACTAATATAAAATGACTGATGGAAAGAAAGATGATTTTGAGAGAGTAGAAGGAGGAAAAATAATAAGACTAGGGAAGAGAAACAAGGTGAAGAAAGTAAAATTTATAACATAAATAAAAAAGGGGGAAGAAGACAAAATGGAGTAAGGAAAGGAATAGTATAATAGGAAGTTTTAAAAAGATAAAAAATAGTAAAAAATAAGAACAAAATTGAAGAAAAACAACCACCACAGCAATATCAATGTCAAATGAGCAAAGATTTAATAAAGGTAGAAAGAGAATAAGTAGAAAAAAGAAATAAAAAAGATTATGCAACGTCTAAAGGAAATAAAAGTAATTTTGAGAGGATAGAGGGAGAAGCAATAATTAGAGTAAGGAATAAAAACCAGGCCAAGAGAAAGAAAAAATAAAATTTAAAATGAAAAAAGAAAGGGCAGGATGAAGACAAAATGGAGTAGTAGAGGGGAACAGTAAACTCTGAGATTTGAAATTCAAAAATAGTGAACATCTAGGAATAAAATTAAAGAAATGCAACAACAACTAGCATACCAACAACACAAGAGCAAAGATTAGTAAAGGTGGAGACAGAAAAGAATATCATTAGAAAGGGAAGACTAATGACAAGAAAACAGTTTTGAGAGGCTGGAGGGAGGAGAAATTATAAGATTGCAGAATAAAAACAAGCCATAGAAAGGGAAAAAAATTAAAGTAAAAATAATAAGAGGTAGGAAGTAGGCAAATTGGAGTAAGAGATGGAAGGAGTAAAATATGAGATTTGAAATAAAACTAAAGTAAAAAAATAGTGAAATAATAGGAACAAACTTGAAGAAAAAGAAAAAAATGTTAAAACTTATGCCAGAGAAAAAAATAACACAAATAATGAGGATGACCAAGGTAGAATTTGTCTCAGCAGAGTCTAGGGTTTACCACTGTCTTCTCTTTCTTGATCTACCACTGGTAATGTCAGATGGTGTCTTAGTTAAACCCAAGGCAACCTGTTTGTGGCTATAAGTGATCCACCATCTATGGCTATCTCCTTCATGCTGGCTGGTCTTCCCTGTCTTGCCCTGCTGGCTTTCCATTAGCACAAGGCCCAGGAGTGGTTAATCTAATGCCTGAGAGCACTGCCAGTACCACCTCCACCTGCCTCCAGAGGGGGCCTCTGGTGCAATCGGGAGGGTGGGTTTCTTGGGTCACCCTCAGGGAGGTGCTGTTCAGTCTTCTGAGAAGATGGTAAGAGTGTTCCCCCTCCCCCCATCCTCTACACATCTTGATCTGTCTCAGATTATTTTCAGTAATGTATAGTTTCTGATGAACTAGATGTCCGTTTCCTGTGAAAGTTCAATCTGTGTAAAAGTGTCAGCTCTTTCCTGCTTGGTGCTGATGGCAGCTCTGTACAAGAGGAGAGACTGGCCAGGGACCTGAACGCCCCTTGCTGTGCCTGTCTCTAATCTCTCTGCTCTGCTAGTTTCAGTGGATCTGGATCCAAGGAACCAGTGTAGCTCCTAGTGTCTGATAGAAGTTCAGAAACAGCCCTTTCAGAGCTTCTCCTTCTTCCCCCTGCAAATATATACCAAACAGGAGGCTCCTGAACCTGGCCTCACTGATATGCAGAGCCTGCAATCTTGCAGGTGGGGGTTGGGCACACCTGCCTGTGAGGACACCTGCCTGGCTGCAATGAATCTCAGGTGATTAGTTGCTGGCCATCCAGTCCTTAGTCTGCTGCTCTCTCAGGAGATTCAGACCTGAACACTCCACTCTGCACAGCCCCTACTCACTAGCCACATTGGATTGGGTCTCACATCCCCTTGGTGTGCCACTTTCTGTTCTTCCTGCACAGGTGGACTCAGTGGGACTGAACTACATTTTCACTCTGGTTTCTTTGTGGGCAGACCCAGTGCATGTGTGTATGAGCATGTGGTCCCTGCCTGGCCATGTCTCAGCTCCCCTTTTTAAAAAGTCTCTCTGTGGTACCCACTCTACAGTCCCAAGCCATGTCCCAGCTCTCTATGTTCTCCACCTTCTCAAAAAGCAGAAAGTGTTTCTCAGTCTGGTCTATCCACAGCCTGCCAGTGCCTCAGACAGTTTTGGGAGATAGAGTTTATCTCTGGAACTCTCCTGATTGGTGCTGCAGCTATGGACATGCTGCTTGCTGTGTGTGCTCAGCCTGTCTCCCAGACTTTGTATACTCTTCCAGGCCTCTCCCAGTTAGGGTTGGGGGTTTCCCTGTGTGGGACCAGGGCTCTGCTCAGGGAGGGGGGAAGACACTAAGCTGTACTTTTTTTTTCTGATCTCTTCTCTGCTGCAGGTGCCTCAAACAGGGCATTTCTCCCTTAACTTATAGAATCTCTTACCTCATGGTGCAAAGCATCCTCTGTATTTTTTGGCTTCAAAAATTCATATTATCTGAGATTCTGCTGATTGTTCAGGTCACTTGTCAGAAGATGAAAACTGTATAAGAACAACAATTAAAATAAAATTTAAAAAGAAAAAAACTAAATTGATGTTTTTGAGCAATAAGTACACTGTTTTCTAATAATAAAAGCATTCAGTGGATAAGAAAAAAAAAGATCAGCTGAAGATCCATGCTGGTGGCACAAACAGTTGGCTCAACTTCCATCTACTCAGCCGCCATCTTCCTCCCTTTCTAACATATGAGTGGTTTGTTGGATCACATATTAAAAAATTAAGAAACATTAAGGTGAAAAATATTGCTCTCACTGTCTTGCTAGGCATGATCTTGGTGACATAAGGCTGGGCTCACAAAAAAGTAACTCCAATGCTATTATTAATAGATTCAGGAAAAGATGCTACATGGCATCCATCTTCTGTTTTTGTTTTGTATTCAGCACATAGGTTATATCTGGTCTTCAATTGAACTGATACTTCATATGCATATTCCTTAAATTTATTGATGATGACTGAATTTAGTTTATGAATGGAATCCAAAGTTGTGTTACTGGATGAATTTTGGCAAGACTACACAATGGGTTTGCATGTCTCCAGAGTTCCCTTGGTGAATAAGTGATATAAAACTATTTGGAGATTAGAAAGCCAGGTGAGGGGCACTGATTAGCCTTGTACTGCTCTCAATGCCTGATCACAGATATAATGCAGCATTTCTTAGTCAAGAGGCAGCTGGGACTGTGTCCGCTTAGGAAAGAATTCTAGCGCTTTACTTGTAACTTTTAACTAAGTTGGTGAAAAGCTTGGTGTTTTGAAGGATATGATCTGGAATAGGACTATAATATCTACTGTATTCTTAATAATTTAAGATAACTGACTTAGATATATTTTTGAGTTCATCTACCTAGATCAACTTTTCCAGTTACTACATGCTCTTTCAAAATCTTTTTAAAGGCTAATATTGTAATAATGAAAAATATTTTTGAACTATACATTAAAATGTTTTATTTCTTTTCTTTTTCTTATTTTTAGCCACTGGAAGGGGTCTGGGGCCCTAGTATTACCTTGAGGTCCCCATTCAATTGATCATAATGTGTATTTTCCCATCATCCACATTCATCTACTCTTTACATCCAATTCAGAATACTATTGATTCCCTGCATAAGCTACATTCCAGGGACAGTGTATTGATCTTCTTTGGTATAATTATTCTGCCTACAATGATTTATACCAATTCTAATTTTGCTTTATATTTGCTGCTTCTCCATGACAGGGAATACATAGGACCTCTGAGAGTCAGATATAAAGCTATTGATTAAAAATTATTTAACATGGTCTCTAAAATCATTAACTTCTGACAGGGCCATCCCTCTAAAAGAGCATATCCTAAAAGTTCTAGGATCTTATAAAACTGGATCATTCTGCTCCTCTTGTCATGGACTAGAAACAAAAAGGAAACACAAAATTTATGTTCTATACAGATAACTTTACTTCTAAGTGGAGAAACCTTTTCCTCTGTTTCTAAGTTTGAAAGTTCAGAGGGATTTTACTTTTGGTATTCAGTGTTGTTTTGTTATAAGATTTTGGCGGATATTCTTTACTGTTTTATAGAAGTTCCTTCTATTCCTAGTTTGCTAAATATTTCTTTTTAATAAAATGTCTGAGTGCTGATTTTCTGAATAGTTTTTCTTTAAACATGAAGATAATATAATTTTCTTTTTATTTCTTTGATTATATTGATAGATTATCTAATGCTAAAACTGCTCTCCTAGAATAAAGATTGCTTATGGATGCCCTATTGTAATTAAAACACATTGCTGGGATGAAGCTATTAATTAATATTTCATGACATTTGTTTCCAAGTTAAACTTGGTGTATGACCATCTTTTTAACATTTATTTTATTTTTAAATTTTATTTTTAATCATTATTTTATTACAGTTGTCCCAATTTTTACCTCTTTGCCCTCCTCCCCCTAGCCCACACCTCACTCCTACAGTCAATCCTATACCATTGTCCATGTCCACAGGTCATTCATACATGTTCTTTACCTAGTCCCTTTCCCTTCTTTCCTCCATTATCCCCCTCCCCTCTGGCTGCTGTTAGTCTGTTCCATGTTTCCATGTCTCTTTGTTTCTATTTTTCTTGTTAGTTTATTTTGTTCATGACATTCCTCTTATAAGTGAGATTATATGGTATTTGTCTTTCACTGACTGGCTTATTTCCCTTAGCATAATAGTCTGCAGTTCCATCCATGCTGTTGCAAAAGGTAGGAGTTCCTTCTTCTTTCTGCTGTGTAGAATTTCATTGTGAAAATGTACCACAGATTTTTGATCACTCATCTATTGATGGGCTATTAGTCTGTTTCCAGGAGTTGGCTATTTAAATAGTGCTGTATGAACATAGGGGCACATACTTTCTTTTGAACTAGTGTTTCAGGGTTCTTAGAGTATATTCCCAGTATGGGAATATTGTAGATTCAACACAACTCCTGTTAAAATTCCAATGACCTGTTTCACTGATCTAGAACAAATATTTCAAAACTTTATGTGGAACCAAAAAAAGACCCTGAATAATCCCAGCAATTTTGAGAAAGAAGAATAAAGTTGGATTATAATACCTGATATCAAACTATACTACAAGGCCATTGTAATAAAAACATCCTGGTACTGGCATAGGAACAAACACATAGATCAGTGGAACAGATTAGAGAACCCAGAAATAAACCCATGTCTCTATGGTCAATTAATATTTGATGAAGGGGGCATGAGTATTCAATAGAGTAAAAATAGCCTCTTCAATATATGGTGTTGGGAGAACTGGGGTGGTACATGTGAAAAACATGAAACTAGAGCACCAGCTCACACCATACAGCAGAATAAACTCAAAATGAATAAAAAGCTTAAATATAAATTGTGATACTATGAAAGTCCTAGCAGAGAACATAGGCAGTAAAATTTCAGGTATCTTATGTAGCAATATTTTTTGCCGATGTATCTCCTATGGCAAGGGAAATAAAGGAAAAAGTTAACAAATGGGACTACATCAAATTAAAAAGCTTCTGCAGGACTAGGGAAACCATCACAAAACGAAAAGGGAACTGACCATATAGGAGAACATATTTGCCAATGATACACGGGACAAGGGTTTAATCTCCAAAATATGTAAAGAACTCATATGATTCAACACGAGGAAGATAGACAATCCAATTAAAAAATGGGTAAAAGATCTGAATAGGCATTTCTCCAAAGAGGTCACACAGATGGCCCATAGACATATGAAAAGATGCTGAACGTCACTAGCCCTCAGAGAGTTGCAAATTAAAGCCACAACAAGCACCTCACACTGATCAGAATGGCTATCATTAATAAATCAACAAAAAACAAGTTCTGAAGAGGATGTAGAGAAGAGAGAACCCTAGTGCACTGTTGGTGGGAATACAGACGGGTGCAGTCACTGTGGAAAACAGTATGGAATTTCCTCAAAAAAATAAAAAAAAATAAAATGTGTTTATTGATTTTAGAAAGAGAAAAAATGAGAGAAACATCAATAGTGAGAGAAATACTGTCTGGCCACCTCCCATACACACCTCAGCCTGGGATCAAAACCACAACCCAGATGAGTGCCCTGACTGACAATCACACCCTTAACACCCTGGTGTACAAGAGGACACTCCAACCAACTGAGCCACAATGGCAAGGGGTCTATGATCATCTTTTACTACATTCTTCTATCAGTTGTACTGAGGTTATATGAACCTCATAAAAGGGCTTGGGAAACTTTCTCTTTAATTTTAGGTTTTGGAATAATTTTCATTCTTTTGTTCCTTAAAAGGTTAGTGAAATTCTTTTTAGCCCATGTTTATTCAAGGATAGGGGAGAGTTTTATTACCAATTCTATTTTTTCAATAGCTACCATATTAATGAAGCTTCTATGTTTCCTCTTGAAATAAATAATTTTATTTTTATAAAAAATTCATTGCATCGTGTTTCCAAACTTACTATCACAGAGTTGCTTGCAATATTCTGTGTTCTTATTTACATCTCAAGTGTATATATTTAGTTAAGTACTTTTTTCATTCTTAATATTCTTTATTTTATATTGATCTTTTTTTATTCATCACCTGCCAGAAATTGATTTTATTAGTCTTTTCAAGGAACATTTTGTTGACATATTTTGGGAGATTCTAGTGTAGACTGTATGTTAGATGATTTACAGAATTATTCTTAAGCAGTTTGGCCAAAATGATGGTTATCCTGATTATGTAGCTGAATATCTTTATGTCCAAGATATGCAGGCTTATGTGTGGGGTGAAATATCACAGTAAATTGGGTAGAGAGAGTCAGAGAGAGATAAAGGGAGAGAAGGAGAGTAGGATGGGGAGAGGGAGAGAGAGAGAGAGAAAGAGAGAGAGGAGAGCACAACAAATGGGTCAAATTTTTATAAGGTTCAATGAAGAATCCAAATTAGTATGTATCGTATTTTCAAATATCTAATAAACCTCATCTTTAAAATGCCACTGGTACAATAAAAGAATAAACTTTAACATTAATTCAGTGATTCTTTATTATTAAGGTAATTTTTAGCTGTTAGCAATAACCCCACATAACATTGATTTTAAATAAGATAGGGGTTCATTTCTCTCTAATGTAAATAACATCCAGGGGTTAGTAGTTTCAGGTCATTCTGGTTACTTCACTGTCACTTTTATCTTCTTGCTTCATCATTTGAAACATAAACATACATTGGACCACTGCCATGTGGGCTTCAGGAACCACATCCTAAACACTGGGATGAAGGAAGAAGCAAATTCAGATATGCCCTGCTTTTTAGGATGATTTCTTGAAGACAATGCTACTTAAATCCTAATTTCCAGCACTTAGTCATGTGGCCAACAGGCTTACTTCCAAGGATGGCTGACTCATGTTGTCTTATTCTCTGCTAGAATGTACCCAGTCAATTATCAGGTTCTATTATGGAAGATGATGAAAAATAATACTGGAGCAAAAAGCAGCAGTTTTTCTCCCAGATTGTCATTATTGTTAATGAAGACAGGGAGACTGTATTTCACTACTTCCCTTATGCTGTCATATTTCTGGCATTGATAGTAATAAGTCATCTTGTTGTAAGAACTGGAGAGGGAAGCTCTCCCGTTTGACTACTCAATTATCTTGGGAAGTCTTTCTGGTGCACCCATTGTGATCACTTTTGAATCCTTCCATTTTGTAAATCTAGAGGCCACATATAATCTTTGCTGTCTTGCAAACTGTCAAAAATTGATGATTATAAATATGAACATTTTTTATTTCATAAGAGGGATTTTTTTCCCCATCATTTTCTGTCTAGTTTTGTTGTTTATTTTACTTCTTTCTTTTTTCTTTTTGTTTTCCTCCCCGAAGTGTCTTTTCTAGTCTCCCATGTGTCAATTTGCCCCATTTGTTCCTGTAAAGTCTTCCCATATGAAAGCTTATTTCACTATTATAGAACATTGTAACATGGAATCCATTTGTGCAATGCTTTATCCGGATGTTTTAGATTTGTCAATGTTAAGATTGTTCTTTTCTTCCTAATAAAGAATTAAGTGCTTCACATCTGCTTTAAGTCATTGGTTTTTATGCACCTCCTAGGATAAAAGTGAATGATTTATGGTGAGGAAAAATATTGACTATCATTGGAATAGCTACTATAGTATTATTTGTTCTCTTCAGATAAAATACATTCTAGGTCAGATTCACAGCTGAAGATTGAAAAATTTCCCCAAAGATTAATAAGGATTTAGCGGTACAGAACTGCAACGCAGTATGGCTGTTTGTCATGGATGCTTTTCCCCTTCAGCTTTGCCCTGTTGTAAAGCAGGTTTCTATCACCACCCATGGTGCTACTTTTCCTATTTCCCTCATTCGCACTGATGAATGGCTCTGGTTAAAAAATAGTGGTGCTATAAATGACTAGCTATGGAAAGGTATTAGAGGCCCTGATAGCTTTTAGAAGATGTTTCTTGGTGTTTTACTCCTGGTTGTAATGGTATTTAAAAAAAAAGAAAAGAAAAGATTCCTCAGGGTCAAATCACAGGGTGAATTGGAAATTAATTAATTAAATATTTTTTAATAAAAGCGAAAGCACAGTTAATGTAGCACTATGTACTTTTTGAAGTGTTTTCATGTCTGTTTCCATATTTAGTAATTTCATAAACTGATGTGCCATTGTCACCATTTGACAGGGAAAACAACAGCCAAAGAGATTAAGTGATTTATTGATAGGTAAATATATGTTTTAGTTTATGCATGTTTGCCTGGTATTATTGTCTCTTTTAACTGTTATATGTACCCAAATTTGGACAATAAATAAGTCACCCTACTTTTCCAGGATGGATCTGAAGCCTCCTAACTTCCCGTTTACCCATAGAAGGAATGAGACACAGATGCCTTTTAGTAGTTACTTCCCTAGCCTGAGTCTTGATGTTTAGTACTTTCTGGGACAGGACAACTCCCACGGACATAACTTCTTATTTTCCATGGGAGACTTTGATCTCTTTTCATCCAGTTGCCCTTTTAATAACAAATGATTTGAGCAGTCAATTTCATTAAAGCACTGAAGAAAAAAAAACTGATAATCAAGAGATATATACATAATTCAACTTTGAATTTACTAAGCTCAAAATTGTGAAAATGTATGCTGTGATTTAATTTTCTATATGTTATGACTTTGTTTTTATTTATGCTATTACAGATCAGATTTGAGGCACTGAGATGAAGAGTAAGGGGATATGTAACTTGTTATAAAGAATGAGAACAAAGCCTATTAATTTTGTTCATTGCTTTGTCTCCAGCAACTAGTTCAGTGTCTGATCTGGCATACAGTAGGCACTTGATAAATATTTGTTAAACGATTGAATGTGAAAATGAATACACAATGCTTTTTTCTGGGGAGTTAATAATAAATACTTATTTTGGGCATATATTGTTCACAATGAGATGCAAAAGAATAACTATGTAAATTAGATGACAACAAATGTGAACACTTTAAATTTAGTGAAATATTAGAAGGTCTTGTAAATTTGGTGGAGTACCTGATACTAGAACCTCTGTGCTGGTATGAAATATGTCACAATCTTTCCACCATATTAATTTTCAATGCCTTGATAATTGAAATATGAAATAGTTATTTTCAAGTTGGTATGGTTTAGACATTTGAATAAATAAGATAATTTAAATTGCTTAAGAATGTTTACAATGCTTGTAAACATGTTACTTTAGTTGGAATTTTGCATGGGTAGTATTTTTTTTTTTTTCAAAGAGAGTTCAAATAGCATGAGGTGTCTTTTAATAACAATTTGGCTGTGTCTCACAGTCAAAAGCACAGGGAAAGAATGAGATTGAATAATCACAAAACACTCACTAATAAAATTATTTTCTTGTTCTAGGGTAAGCACTGGGGATTATAGTTCTTAAAAATGACCCTAAAAGTAGAATAGAAAGTAAAACATTTGATCTGAAATTGGTGAATGTTTTATCAACACAGGTAGAAGTTCATTGCATGTGTGAGCTTGTTTAAATAGTAAAAGGAATAGAGATATGAATGTCATAATAACCTTCTCATACATACACACACATGTACATATATATACATACATACATATTACTTTTTCCTAATTGTCTCATGTCTGGTTAGGACCTCGGCTTGAATTCATGGGCACCTGCAGTTAGAAATGAGTACAGTGATGAGAGGTGCCAGGGAATGTTTTTAGGGTCATATCTCCATGCTAAAATGTGCTTAGAGACCATTTAAATGAACTTTTCTGAAAGTTTTCCACAGTAGTTCCACTACTGGTACATGATCAATTGAATGCCTTCCTTGCCTTTATTAGAAATATTTGCAAAAAACTTTTGGCTGCTATTTCTTTTCCAGTGCATGTGGATGAGTGGATTTAGTGAATGAAGCCCTGTATTTTCATGTGGGCAACATTGATGGCAATGTATACGTTTTCTATAGAAATATGTGCTTATAATTGTATTAGTCCAACTCTAATGTCCTCTTGGACCAAGTTTATTAATTAGAAAGAGTGGCAGGAATGAATCTGGAAGCAATCATGATGGAAACTTGGTGTGGCAAGCTGAATAAATAGCCCCTAAATACGTACATGCCCTAATCTCTGGAAGCTATAAATGTTACCTTATATGGCAAAAGGGACTTTCCAGATGTGGTGAAAGTAAGGATCTTGAGATGGGGAGATTATCCCAAATTATTCACATGAACTGATGGAGTCATAATGGTCCTTATCAGAGTAACATAAGAGGAACCCCAGTCAGAGGAGAAGATGGTGTGGTGATGGAAACGGAGATTGGAGTGATACACTTTGAAAATGTGTATGAAGGGGCTACAAGCCAAGGAATGCAGACAGAAAAAAGAAAAAGAAGGCATTCTTAAGGCCTCCAGAAAGAAATAGTGCAGTTAATACTGTAGCAGACCCTTCTGCGTGGTGTGGGCCCAGCTCCCACTCAGAGATGCACAGGACCCACGCCCACAGATAGGTTCTCTTGTGGGTAATCAGATTTGAAATATACCTAGGCTGTTTTGACGCTTGCTTTTTGCTGAAAACTCCCTCACCCTGCGAATGCTTGCTGTAACTTCCTAAAATCCATGCTGAGCCTTGCAGGGGCCAGTGTGACCAGCTCAAACACTTTTGCCTATTCATTTGCTAATATCCTTCTTCTGTGATGTGATTAGGGGCATTGACTCCTTTTGTTGTAACCAGGGCTTGGTGAGTGAGGACCATCTTGTAATGTGAAGAGAGATTAGAATAAAGGCTTGTCATGGCAGAGGCCACGGCTTTTGCTCCCCTTGAGAGAAAAGTAACGCTGTCATCCTGTTTCTTCCACCAGACTTGGTAGTCTGTGTGTATGTTTTATTTCATCCATAATGACGTGGACACTGCTAGCTGGTGTCTGCATCATAATACTGTGAGACCATGTTGGATTTTTGAGCTCCAGAAACTAAGAGAATAAATTTGTGTTTTAAAGCACTAGTTAAGGTAATCTGTCACACTAGCAACATGAAACAAATACATTTGATCAAGACAGAAATGGTGTATGTAGCAAAGGCGATGTCCTGGACTGGTAAGATGTTGGAGAGAAATTTCTTTTCCTTTGAAAGACAAAGCCCTGACACTTTGGGTTTATTTTCTCTCTGCTTTGACTTAGAATTGAGGGTCATTGGTGACATTGAACAGACAACCATCACAGCTGTCTTCACAGTAGTAGCTTCTTACTGACATCCTAAAAGACAGCCATGGGCTGGCTCATTCACATACATTATCTTCCATATTAATTCTCATAAACAAGACATTGTTGCCCTTTTTAAAATGAGGACTTGAGTATCATAGAAGTAAAGCAACTTGACAAAGCCTGTTTTACAGCTAGTAAGAGGCAACATATGAATTCTCACTCATTCTTACGCTTAAAAATCTTTGAACAGCTTCACAAAAGAGCTGGTTTTAAAACTGTTGAGAGAATTGGCTTTATATATTTTCTTCCACATAGATGGGGAGGTCCATGGGAGGTGAGACCCTGCTGTACTTATTTGTGTTTCAACAGTACATTAGTAGGTATCTGGGGCTAGTGGCTATGGGTGGCATGTTCTATTGTGAGGGCATAGAAGAGTTGCTCCCAGTGCTGCTGTGCACTCTTTCTGATTTCAACTCTTGGATTTGCTCTCCAAGAACTCTAGATGGCTCTATGGTAAGACAGACCTGCAACTAACTCGGGGCTCAGGAGGGAAAAGTAACTTCCTGCTTGATGAGGCCTAAAGGTCTGTTGAATTAGGCGGCTTTGCAGGGTACATTTAGAGAAGACTATTTAGAATCCACAATTCCGACTGTAAACATAGTAAGAATAGGGAAAAGAGTGCTGTCAGTGTGAGGAGGGTCATTCCAGAAAGTTTAACAGAGGAGCTGAGCTTCATTATTAAATAGCAGGTGTTTATAGCAGTAAGGGACCAGGAAGGACTTATTACATGTGTGGGCAGAGACCCCTGCACTCATACAGTGGGTTCAGACAGAGGTAGGTTCTTAGCACGGAATCTTGGTCCCAGAGAACTGCTTTTACAAAAGCTCCATGTCTTGTGCTATGAGAAGAGATTTTCCCCCCCCAGGGAAGAGGAGCTTTCCAGGGGAAAGCAGTAAGGAGAGCAGGAAGAAAGTTAAAGGAATATGGTCCAAGAGGACCCTCATATTTCCGAAGGACACACTGAATGACTCTATTGGGAAGCCATGGGAAATGAGGCTGGATAGACAGGGCAGGACTCCTGTCACTGGAAGCTGCATGCATTACCATCATCTGTGCACTTCAGTGTTCCCAGGAAGGATACCATCATGGTGCCATGCTCTATTTCTAGAAGGCTAGCATCACCTTATACCTATGTAGTGCTTTACATTGAAGTGGTTTTAAATATATAAAACTAATAATAATTGCTATAATTGATATGGCCCTGGCTATATATGGAAAATATCATACTCTGTGCTGTGAATATGTTGTCTAATAAAACCTTCAGAACAACTCTGTGAATTAGGAGATGTTCCCTTCCTTTATGCAGGAGAAAATCAAAGTCCATTTAATATTCACAACAACCTTTGTTTTTCAAAGTATGTAATAGATCATTTGCTTATAATAATGCAACAAAAACCTGGCAAAAGTAAGATATGGACATGAGTTTCCAGTCTCTAAATACTGCTTCCATTGCTACATAAACTCAATATTGTGAGGGCAAAAGTAGAAGGTCAAGTAGGAGCTCTGGATTCTGAGGATCCAGACCTGAACATCAGATCCGCTATTCCCTAGCTGCAAAGCTAAGCAAACTAATTCACTTCTCAAACTCCTAATTTCTTCACATGTTAAAATATAAATCAGTATAGAACCTCCTCAAAGGGATGGACAGATTAAGTCCTATAGACATTTAAAATTCCTGACACATAGTAAGTGCTTAATATATGTGAGCTCTTCATCTTCACTATCATCTCATCTGTATCTATATGTGAGGACAACTTTAAGTCTAATTCCAGATGAAATAACTCCATTCAGGAATGACTCAGAAAAGTTCTGCAAAAGTTTGTCTTGTATTTTCTAGTCTCTTGGAATAATCTATTGACTTTAGTTGTCTCTTTCAACAGCAATAGGCTTACACGTTCTTTTACAAGTGAAATTGATCACACCTAAAGTAAGGTAAACTTTATGTCTTTCTTATCTTGTCTAACTGATTTTTGAAATACAATTTTCAGATAAAAATTTTTGGGAAAATCTTCTCAGGTATGAATTATAAATAATGGCAGTACAAGATGCAAAACACTTGTGTTGGTTAAAGTCAGATTTGCCAAGTAAGTTGTGAAGTAAAAACATAGGATCAATGTCATAATTAAAATGTTTCAAATGTTTTTGAAATGTATTGAAATACATAGTTTCTGGGAAATTTTAAAGAAGACTGATTAAGATTTCAAAAATGAATGTTTCTTTTCTTGTAAGAAAATGTAATGTGTTAGCATTATAAAACAACTAGAAAAAAAGGAAGGAAAGTGTGTGTGTACATGTGTGTATGTGTGGGTACTAATATAACACATTTGATTTCCTTAACTGGTACGTACAAAGCAGTTTAGAATTTATTCCTTTATAACTGTCCTCATTTCCTGCATGAGCTCCTTCCCATTCCACATTCCATAGGATGACAGGGAGGAGTAAAGATAGGGAGTAATTGTATTTAGTATGAATTTGTAACTTGCATTCTTTCCAATAATTTAAACTGCCTTTTAATGAAAATTAGTCTCTGCTTGGATGACTCAGGCAAATGGTTATTCTCATGCTTGCTTTTTCCAAGATTACTTCTAGTAGTATTGAGGGTAGGTGTTATTTAGATGATATGACTGTGAAGACAGAAGAGGTGGATTCCTTGAATCTACACAATGTTATTTGGATCATATTATGTGACTGCCATGGAATGATCCAGCTGGACTGATCCCTCTCTGGCGACTTTTGTGTCATAACAGTTTCCATCTCTCACTTTTTGAGGAGATGTGATGGAACTACCCACTGTAGTCAGCAGTCATCATTAGTTACCTCTGGTTGTAAATTCTCCATATCTTGAGGAGTCCATGCCTGCAGCCAGGCTTCTTCTGGCCTATCAACCCTTTTGGTACTTCCATGTCCCCTCGTGGATTTGAGTACATAGCTGGATCTTTTGCATGTACATTGAGGCTGTAAGAAATCAAGAGCCCTGCCTCAGTTCCATCCATCTTGTAGACCATGGGCTTGTACTTTGTTTCATTGTCTACATGAATGTCTCTTCCCAGAAGACTTAGGGCCCGCCTCTCACAATGTAAACTGGCCTGCTGCTGTCAAACTATTTGAACTTCTCTACACTTATCTGGATGTGTTTAATGTCTGCCTCCTCCCAGCCCCCTAACATTTCCTTGCTTGTGTGGTAGTAGAGGTGATGAGAAACAGCTTCTCACAATCTTTTTCTCCTGTCTGCCTCATCTTTGTAGAATCCAGCTGGAATCAAAAGTGATTTTTCTCTTAGTTTCTCTTCTTATCTGATTCTGTCCTCCCCAAGTCACTTCTTCCTCTTCTCTAACTCTAAACTCAAAACTAAAATAATGATAGATAGGGTATAGGGAGTGAAAAACCCATTTATTGATAACAGAAGAGGAAGCATTTAAACATATCTTATCTGATATTTCTCTTTCTTTCATTTTCCCCTTGGGGAAATAATCTAGTAAGAAATAACATGGACCTATGTGCTGAAAAACAGAACACTAATTTGCTTCATAAATAAATCTAGAGAGATTTTACATTTCTGAATTCTGAAAATACTGAGATTTCTGGATAGAGTCAAATTTCACATCATGCCCCCCCTCAAAGAATTCTCTTTTAACCATTGAATTCTGTATAATACAGAGATCTAATATATTTTTAAGCCTAAAATTAGAGTAAGAAAATATATATCATGCAGAAGTTATTAATACATTTGATCACATAAAACTTCATGTATCATAAAACACCATTAAAGTTTGAGATAAACTATAAATTGACTACATACTGCTGTACACTTTTGACCAAAGGTTATTAAAAAACTCTTATACAGAATCTTTATCAACCAATACAAGACTAAAATCCATGAAAATTAGTAACAGTTACAATAGGGGATTAACAAATTTGATATACAAATAACAATAAATTTATAAAATCTTGTTCAATCTCATTAAAATTCAGATAAAATTACATTTATTCCAAGATTCTAGGTTTCAACATGTCAAACAAGCAGTTTAATCCAGCGCTATTATTTTCTGCTGCTGGGTGTGAACTTTTCTAGATAGTGTCATGGAAATATGTTGACAGTTTTTTAAACATGCTTGTAACCTTTTCACCACTAATTACACTTTTACAAACTCTATCTGAAGAATCGTTTACAATATGTACAAATATATTTTCACATTTTCTATTTTTTACAGCATTTAAGAATAACTCCAAACTGAAAATATTGAAATCATCAAATATTGAGATTGGTTAAAAAAAAAACAGATATATCCATATAATGGAATGCCATGTAAACATGAAAAATGCTCTTGTAGTAATGCTAACATACTAACAATATATTCTTTAGGTGACGGAAACAGGTTATAAAAATACAATATATTTGAAATATATGGGCATGTGTGCATGTGCTTGTGTATTTCCAATATATTAAAATAGCATCCTGTTCTTGCCTCCCACTCCCAACTTGAGTCCAGAGGCTCATTCCTTCTGTGAGTGCCCTGAAAGTCACATGTGAGCACATGTCAATGTTTTTTATTTGGTTTCACTGGCATTTCCCTGGACTGGGACTGCCTGCACCACTACTTACAGCCATTCTATGGGCTGTCATTCACAGCTCTGCCTGCAGCAAAGCCATTAGGAAAAGCTATGTGAGGCAGGTGGCCTGAGCTTTGCTTGGGTCCCTCCACACCTGTGGTAATGATGAAGAGACTGTGCCTGGCTTTGATAAGCCTCGGATCTCCTTACCGTCCTTGGTCAATTTACCACAGCAGTCACCTGGGCAGCCCGTGATAGAGAGAAGCTATTGTGTGGGGCAAACAAATATTTCAGACATAGATAATTATGTTGTCTTTTCAGCCTACAAAGATAGTGCCAGAGAGTATTTTCTTAGAGCTAAGCAGACTATATATGTTGACATCACTGTTCATTAAATGAACAGTCTTTAAAACTATAGTGGAGTGAGGGTCTACTATTTAGTGAGAAACACCAGTATCTTGACCATAATATTTCTTTATTTAAAACCAAAGATATTTAAAAATATAACTCTATTGCAATAAAATACCAATATAGAAATTATTCTGCATTTACTATTAGAAATGTACTTAAACATTCTGATTTATGTGGTATTACCACCTCTTGTAGCCAATACTTTCCTGAAGTTATGGCATAAAAGTATAAATTAAGTAAATTAAGAAAATCCTGAAAATTATAAAATTTCTGATAGAGTTTTTTTGTCTGCCCTTTATGTGATTTCTTTTAAATAATAAATTAGTTGGTAATCATGTATAAAGGACATATGGACAAAGCCAAAGGGGTTAGGTTTGAGGGTGGGAGGTGGGGATGGGTGGGGTGGGAGGCCATGGTGGGGTGAAATGGAGACAATTGTACTTGAACAACAATAAAAATAAAAAAAATAATATAATGATAAGTGAAAAATGCAGTCTAAAACTACCCATATCATATGACACTGATGAAAATTTTATTGTGCACTGAAAAGACTGGAATGATATAAAAGTATTTCAATATATTGAACATGATTTTCACTGGGTAATATATAATATTAAAAATGTTAAAAAATGAACTTTGTGTTTTGTGTAAAAAAAAGCAGTGCTATGGAATAGAAAAGTTTAATCAGGAGAGTACTAGTTGTCTCTTGATTGGTGAACTTTGACAACTCAATTTTTCAGGTGTAAGGGACAGTTCAGATTAAGAATATATTTGTTACAAGGGCATACCTGTGTATTTAAATTTTGAGATGGATTTGTGAGTTCATTTCCTGCTGTTATCAAAGTGTGCCAGTATTAAGGGTAATATGATGGGTCAATTTGCATTGATGCTTATATTTCCTTTTTGTCAATGGTAGTCAGTGAGAAAGAGAGAGTAATGAAGTCCTGTTTGTTAAACTAAAAAATTAAAAGTAAAGTAGGTTATGAATTTGAATCTATATTGAAGAACTTCATAATTTTGGACACTTCAGTAAGACCTCAAGTTCCTCAATATTTCCTTATTTGTTAGGTGACAGGCTGAAATAGGAATTGATGAGAAACTTTATCTGAAGTGTTCCACAATGTCTGTATTAAATTAGTTGCCACTTAAATTTGGAATATGTTTTCCAGTTATTGTTTGTATTGTTATTGACTTTGAAAATGATTAAATATAGCATCCTTGAATTATAGATGTGAATAATTTAGTTAAACTTTTTAATAACAATGCTTGAGCATCTGTTAGCCATCTAGCATTTTTTATTTGCTCTAGATCATGGGTGGCAAACACAAGGCCCTCCTTTACCCAGGCTGGCACCTTGTTTTTACCTGGTGGCAGTGCTGAGCTCTCACTTAACTGTTAAGGAGTAGTTACATTTATATAGTCTGAAAATTACATTCTGCCCTTTGAAGGCAACTGTGGGCTGACGTGGCCCCTGGTGAAAATGAGTTTGACACCCCTGCTCTACATAGAGTGTGCTATACAGAGAGTGATTAAGTAGTTATGGTTTTGTTCTAGAGAGACTTATGATCTAGTAGATAGGACCTTAAATACCTTTCTATTCCATAATATAGAGGAGGAAATGACTTGATTCCCTTACTGAAATATAACTCAACAAGAGTGTATGTCCCCATTCTTGTCTGTCAATGAGAGAAGGGGTGTTAGGGTGTGGTGTAGAGTAACTGCATCACCAGCCTGGACACAGAGTAAATGACCCATTAAGGATTACAAAACATTTAAATGGTTATTTATTTTTACCTAATATTCCAACAATTTCTGAAAAGTGACAATGTAGTAAAGTGAAAGAAGGTTGAAGAATCAGACATTGCTTCAAATTCTTGCTCTGTTCTATACAAGCATGTTATGTTTGGGGCAAACAAATAATCTTCCTGAGTGTTAGTTGTCTCATTGGTAAAGAGGAAATAATGCCAAGAGGATGAAATGAAATAATAAGCTAAAAGCAACGTCTCAGCTCCTTATTCCTAGTAGGTGTTCAAGGATTGTAGCTAGGACAGAAGGCTGGGAAAGGACTGATATGTAGGTTAGGAGAGTTTAAAAGACCCATGTTCCTGAGTGAAAAAAAACAGAACAAAAGGCCATCAGGTTACCTGTATGTAATATTATGTGACCAAAGACTGCAAATCAGAGATATGAACTCCCAAAATGACATGGATTTCCAGAAACTTTGTCATTTCCCTGAACTGGTTTCCATCACTTCTTCTTCATATTCTCCATCTCTTTTCTATGAGGAAACAGTAATGAATGTGTTGAATAATTACATTCTGTGCATTTATACTTTAGCACAAGGAAGGAGGATGGGTTGGTGAAGAGGAAAGGGTAAAGGGGCCACTAAATTTAGAATAAAGCTAATGATAGCCACTGAGACAGAAGGGAATGTAGCCAGAAGACCTGAGGCACAGGGAAGTGAGTGAAGAGAGACCAAGATGTGACATCAGTGGCTTGGGTCAGGAAGCAAAAGCTACACAATTTTGGAAGAATGGCAGTCATCTGCCTCAGAGCTCATGCCCTCTAGAACACGCAAAGAAGAATAACCCTGCCACCTTCTGCCAGGCCAGCCTCATTCTAGGCTGGGCCCGGAGTTCCTTCTCATCCAAAATCCATCCAAATTGCCATCCTTTGGAATGGAAACAGGCAACTGCAACACCGTCATCCAGGCATCCCTGAGGAAGAGAGCCTGAGAGAGAGTCTCTGCCTTTTTTTTTATTTTAAATCTTCTGGCCCTTAATTCCATGCACTCTGGAGGCATTTGGCTTCTCAGCCAATCGTATTCTAGACTGTTTACCACTGCCTTGGGCAACCTCCTCCCCCCAGTGATCTCATCAGGTCTCTCTGAATCCATGTCACAGTGCTTTCAAAATTGAGGGAATATGATTTTTAATGTAGACATGCATACCGGACCAAACTGTCACCTAAGTGTGGATAGACTAAAATCATTTTTAAAACACAAGAATAAAAAGATTATTGGTGCTATGACCAAAGTGTGTAAAGTATTTAGCCAAACAGAAAGGAGAATGCATTATTACTTTGAGAGAGATTAGGAAATGCTTTACAGAATAGCCCTTGAATCTTAGAAATCAGTAGGCTACTGACAAATGGATAAGAATGGGAAATATTTACTAGTCAAAAGGAGTGGAAGGAACAATGGCATCAAGAATAAAGATAGTTGCCAGAGGGGAGGGGTTAGAGGATGGGTGAAAAGGTGAAGGGATAAGAAGCTTGAATTGGTAGTTACAGAATAGTCATTGGGATGTAAAGTACAGCATAGAGAATATTGTCAATAATGTAATAAATATGTATGGTGCCAGATGGCTTATCGGAAGAATCACTTTATAAATTATATAAAGGTCTAATCACTGTATTGTACATCTGAAACTAATATAATAGCATACATCAACTAACTAAAAAATGAACAATTATTTTTAAAAGGTATGTAAAAAATATAAATCATCCTCATACATTCTGGAAACTACCATTAGTTTCACACAGGTGTGATTTTGAGTAGTCATGGGAGGATGTAATGAAGATAAAACCAAGATGTGGAGTGGTTCATGGGTGAG
>PVKU01004867.1:0-71789 GCA_004027475.1 Anoura caudifer | reverse complement strand
CTCTCCATATTAATCTTGGCTAATGTAGTTATGATGTGCCTTGGTGTGTTCCTCCTTGGGTCCACCTTCTTTGGGACTCTCTGAGCTTCCTAGACTTCCTGGAAGACTATTTCCTTTGCCAGATTGGGAAAGTTCTCCTTCATTATTTGTTCAAATAACTTTTCCACTTGTTGCTCTTCTTCTTCCCTTTCTGGTACCCATATAATTCAGATGTTGGGACATTTAAAGATGTCCTAGAGGTTCCTAAGCCTCTCCTAATTTTTTTGAATTCTTGTTTCTTCATTCTTTTATGATTGGATGTTTGTTTCTTCCTTCTAGTCCACTCCATTAATTTGAGTCCTGGTTTTCCTCCCATCACTATTGGTTCCCTGTGCATTTTCCTTCATTTCACTACCTTTCATTATTGTAGCCTTCATTCTTTCATCTAATTTGCAACCAAAATCAACCATTTCTGTGAGCATCCTGATCACCAGTGCTTTGAACTGTGCATCTGATAGGTTGACTATCTCTTGGTCACTTAGATGAATTAGTTCTGGGGCTTTGATCTGTTCTCCTGTTTGAGCCATTTTTGTTTTGGGTTTTTTTTTGTTTGTTTGTTTGTTTTATTTTATTTTATTTATTTATTTATTTTTTTTTGATCTGGTCCTGGCTGTTACGTATGAGGGGCGAAGCCTTAGGTGTTCACAAGGGCTGGGCAACCCAGTGGCTGGGTTGTGATGCTGTATGTGGGGGCGGGGTCCAAGAGGGAACAATGGGGCTTGCTCAGCTCTCTCTCAGATTCCAGTCCTTTCTGCTGCTTTCCCCAAGCAAATTGGGCCCTTCTGGTGCTGATTTCTATGTGGGTGGGCTTGTGTACATTCTAGGACCCTGTGGGTCCTCTCTAACAAACTCTCCTGTGAGGCTGGAATTCTCTCCGGACACCTCACCCCTCACAAGTGTTTTCAATTGGTGCTTTTAGGCTTTATTTCCCAGTGCTGGGGCTTTGCGTTGCGCAATGTGTTGCTGCCCATTTTCACCTAGTTTATCTGTGTGCAAATGTGTGACTGCGGTCAGCTGCCTTGTGCACCTTGCTTGGTCTGATCGTTGCTTCCCCATGCTCGGTAACCACCACCTGTGTGCCTGGGGTGTGCCAACTGCTGCCTATGTGCCCGGGACCACCAGCCACCGCCTTTTCCTGCTGCAACCCCTCTCCGCTGGCCACTGACTCTGCCCCTCTTACTGGTCTGGGTGAATTGTTGTCAGACTTCCATACAATCCAATTTTCTATCTGTTCTGGTTGATTTTTTTGGTTCTATATTTTTGTTGTCCTTAATCTTGGTTGTGAGAGGAGGCACAGTGTGTCCACTGATCCCTCCATCTTGGCTGGAAGTCTTAAATTGATTTTTGATAGCCTAAACTAATAGATCTATTGTCTATAACCCAGTAGTCAAGGTTGTGAAAAAGCACAGACTTCTACACTCTTAAGGAAAAAATCCATGATGGTGAGTTAAAAACTTTCAGTGAAATCCATGATGACGTCACAGGAGAACATGTCTATCTACTCACTGCCCACAGTTCATTTGCCCATATAGGGGGGTATTCTAAAGTCTCATACTTCCTCGATTTCTACAGGGCAGTACTGCAAGAATTCTTTATGCTATTGTATAATCATATTATATTCAACTGCTTTTTATTCTTCTCCACATTAAAATAATGAAATCAAGTTTCTTAGTTCAAAAACTGAATATTTATAGCATTGATTATCAATAATTTTTTCTATCCTGTGCTTTGATTTTAGATAATATCTCATACTGTTTCAGGTATTATAAAATAGTTTTACACTCATCACCATATTTAATTCTCACAGAATATTTATGAGGTAGATAAAAATCACCCTGAAAAAATTATGGAGGCTTATTGAATAAGGATTATTTGTCTCCTCCAGTTCACTGAGTTAGTAAGTCACCTGGCAGTTAACCACAGATTCCTTGTACCATATGCACGGCTTCTTTCTCTGGATCTCAGCTATGTACTCTTCTTCTGCATGCTGTTTTCTTGGCTGAAAATAATTTTTTATATAATAAAATGTGATATGTAAATATGGTAAGAAAATTGGAGTAGGAAGGGCACAAAATGAACTTTGTCTCCTATTTCTAAGCTCATTCCCCAGAGGAAAGTTTACATAATTTTTCCATATTTCATTTCCCTGTGGGTATCTCCATAAATTGATGGAATATATCAGTATTTTTTGACTTGTTTACCTAATATCTTCTGTCTCCTTTCTTTGCAGTGAGCAAATAAATACTTATAAAACTGCCCTTAACTCCTTTCTTCTAGTCTAAATTTAGTAAATTTTTTTATTATTTTTTAAAAAAATTTTGAGGGTGGGCTGGGGTGGGAGTAAAAGGCAGAAAACTGTATTTGAACAACAATTAAAATTTTTTAAAAATTGATTTTTTTGTTCCATTAATTTTAGACAGTGTCATCTCCCACTTCAGAAAATTAGAAAAAAAATAGTGCCCCAACCCATTCTCATGCTTCCTATTCCTGCCTCTGCCTTATATTGTGCCACTTCTTTATGTTATCAGCTTTTACTTACAATTAGTTTAGTAATGATAACTAATTTCTCCATGCTTTGCCTAGTTTGACTCTAAAAAGTAAAAAGCAATAAAAAGCAGTATGTTCAGAATTCTGATTGTGTAAAAAGTATTTTTTACTATTTTAGCTCATTTGAAATGCTATAACAAAAATACCAAAGCATAGATGGCTTAAACAATAACATTTATTTCTCATAGTTGTGGAGGGTGGGAAGTTTAAGATTAAGGTGGCAGCAGATTCAGTGTCTGTTGGGCTTGCTTCCTGGTTCATAGACGGCCATCTCCCCGCTGTATCCTCACATGGTGAAAAGGAAAAGAAGTCTCTGGGGTCTCATCTGAAAGAACACTATTCCCATTTATGTGGGCTCTACACTCATGACTGAATCTTCTCCCAGGGGCATTACCTCCAAATATTATCACATTGAGGATTAGGCTCCAATCTATGAATTATGGGGAGACAAAAACATGAAGTCCATTGCAGTTATAAAACCAAAGAAGATGAAAGATTCAAAAAGACTGAAATATAAATCTGTAGCAGTAACCACCCCCACACAAAGAATGTTCTAAGTGTGAGGTTCAAGTGATTTTTCTTTTTATTGAAGTATATAAATTGCTTAGGTCTGATAGAAAGCATGCCACATTTCAGCTTCCCTAGTATTTGTGCTAAGATTTTATTGCAGAGTTTCTGTTTTCCTTTGGAGTTTCTATTTGTTTTTGTTGTTTTCTTTAAAATAAAAAATATATACTTTGTCATCTCTCTAAATATAACCAGCTTCTTAGACAAATGATCTCTTTCACAGAATCCACTTCCTTCTTGAAGAGATGCTTTCCAGAGTCATCTGATCCCCTTTAGAGCATGTGCTCGTTTCTCTCTAGACCATGGCAGAGCTATCTTCCAGAGACTTTCATTTAATTCCTTCTTGAATTTTGTACCCTACTTGTCTTTTCACCCTAGTTTTAAGCTTAATTATCTTATCTTATTTTTAAATAACAATTGGCATTTAATATTATTTTGTATTAGTTTCAAGTGTACAGCATAGTGGTTAGACAATTATCTAATTTATTAAGTGATCTTCCTGATAACTCTAGTACCCATCTGGCACTATGCATATGTATTATAATATTATTGACTATATTTTTCTCTGCTGTACTTTACATCCCTTATTTTATAATTACCAATTTGTAATTTTTTAAATTGTTGTTCAGTTACAGTTGTCCCCATTTTCCCTCCATTGCTCTCCCCTACCCCATCCAACACCCACTCTCAAAAACATTCCCTACCCCATTGTCCTTGTCCATGGGTCCTTTATACATGTTCCTTGACTTGACCCTCCCCTTTCTCTCCCCCATTATCCTCTTTCCCCCTCCCCTCTGATCCCTGTCAGTTCGTTCTTTATTTCAATGTCTCTGGGGTTTTTTTGCTCATTTGTTTGTTTTGTTGATTAGGTTCCACTTATAGGGGAAATCATATGGTATTTGTCTTTCACTGCCTGGTTTATTTTACTTAGCATAATAACCTCCAATCTGTATTTCTTAATCCCTTCACCTTTTTCACTAAATCCCTCAAACTCCCTTCCATCTGACAATCCTCAGTTTGTTCTTTGTATCTGTGAGTCCATTTCTGTTTTCTTTGTTGCTTTATTTTGTTCTTTAGATTCCACATGTAGGTAAAATAATTGTATTTGTCTTTCTGTGTGACTTTTTCACTTAGCATAATATACTTTAAATTCATCCATGATGTCACAAATGATCAGATTTCATTATTTTTATGGCTAAGTAATATTTTATTAATAAATATATATACCACAACTTCTTTATCCACTCGGCTATTGATGGACATGTGGGTTGCTTTCACATCTTGGCTATTGTAAATAACTCATTGAACATGAAGGTGCATATATCTTTCTGAATAAGTGTTTTGGGTTTCTTCATATATAAATCTAGAAATGGAATTGTTGGGTCATAAGGTAGTCTATTTTAATTTTTTGAGAAATTTCTATACTGTTTTCCATTTTGGCTGCACCAAATTGCAATTCTATTAACAGTGTATTAGGGTTATCTTTTCACAGCATCCTGACCAACATTTGTTTGTTGATTTATTGATGATGGACATTCTTACACATGTGATGTGATATCTCATTGTATTTTTAATTTGCATGTTTTCATGAATGGTGACATTGAGCATCTTTTCTTATGTTTATTGACCATCTGTATGTCCTCTTTGAAGAAGTGTCTATTCAAGTTCTCTGCTCATTTTTAAATTGGACTATTTTGTTTTGGTGTTGTGTTGTATGTGTTTTTTTATAAATTTTGGATATTAACCCTTTATCAGATATATCATTGATGACTATCTTTTCTCATTTAATAGGTTGTTTTTTGTTTCATTGATGGTTTCCTTTGTTGTGCAAGAACTTTTCAGTTTAATGGAGTCCCATTTGTTTATTTCTCTCATTTCCCTTGCCCAAGGAGGCAGAAAAAATATTACTAAAAGCAGTTTTAAAGATTTTACTGCCTATGTTTTCTTTTAAGTGTTTCATGGTTTCAAATCTTATGTTTAAGTCTTTAACCTATTTTGAGTTTATTCTTGTGTATGGTGTAATAAAGGGGTCTAGTTTCATTTTTATTTTTTGCATGTATCTGTCCAGATTTGCCAACACCATTTATTCAATAGACTGTGTTTAACCCATTTTATGTTCTTGTGTCCTTTGTCAAATGTTTGTTGACTATACAGGTATGGGTTTATTTCTAGGTTCTCTATTCTGTTCTATTGATCTATGTGTCTGTTTTTATGCCAGTACCATGCTGCTCAGTCTCAAAGCATAGTTTGATGTCAGGTAGTGTGTTACTTCCAATGTTGTTCTTCTTTCTGAAGATTTCTGTAGCTTTTCAGGACCCTTTGTGGTTCCATATAACTTTTAGGGTTACTTGTTTGAGTTCTCTGAAAAATGCTATTGGTATTTTGATAGGGATTGCATCAAATCTATGGATTGCTTCTAATAGTATGGACATTTTAGTAATAATTCTTCCTATCCATGAGCATAGTATATGCTTTGATTTATATATATCATCTTCAATTTCTTTTTTCATTGTCTCATAATATTTTGAGTACAGGTCTTTTACATCCTTGGTTAAATTTATTCCTAGGTATTTTTAATGCAATTGTAAATGAGATTATTTTCTTAATTTCATTATTAGTGTATAAAAATGCAGCCAGTTTCTAAATATTAATTATGTATGTTGATACTTTACTGAATTCATTTATCAGTTCTAGTGAAATTTTGGTGGAATAATTAGGGTTTTTGTTACATAGTATCATGTCATCTGCAAATAATGACAGTTTTACTTCTTCCTTTCCAAATTGGATTCCTTTTATTTATTTTCTTTTCCAATTGCTGTGGCTAGAACTTCCAATACTATGTTGAATAAAAGTGGTAAAAGTGAATAACCTTGCCTTGTTCCTGATTTAAGGACAATGCTTTTACCTTTTCCCCGTTTATTATGATGCTACCTGTATGTTTGTTATATATGACCTTTATTGCTTTGAGGTTACCTCCATTCTCACTTTGCTGGGAGTTTTTATCATAAGTTGATGGTGGATTTTGTCAATTATTTTTATCTAGTGATATAATTACCTTATTTTTATCCTTTATTTTGTTTATGTGGTATATTATGTTAACTGATTTGCAGATGTTGAACCATCCTTGAATCCCAGGAATAAACCTCACTTGATTGTGATGTATTATTTTTTAATATATTACTTAATTTAATTTGCTAATATTTTTGAATTTATGTTCATCAAGGATATTGGCCTATAGTTTCTTTTTGGATAATGTCTTTGTCTGGTTTTGGTATTAGAGTAATGCTGGCCTTATAAAATCAATTTAGGAGCTTGTCCTCTTCTTGGATTTTTTGGAAATAGTTTGAGAAGGATAGGGGTTAGTTCTTTGAATGTTTGGTATCATTCACTGTGAAACCATTTGGTCCAGGACATTTGTTTGTTGAGAATTTTTAAAAAAATTCTCTACATCCTTTTTTAAATTGTTGTTCAAGTACAGTTGTCTCCATTTTCCCTTCACCACTCCTCCTCACCCCACCCATCCCCACCTCCCACTGTTGATCCTACCCCCTTTGGCTTTGTCCATGTATCCTTTATACATTTTCCTTGATGACTTTTCCCCTTTCCCCTCCCTGAACCCCCTCCCCACCATGATACCTCAGACAAGGGTTTGATCTCCAAAATTTATGAAGAACTCACATAACTCCACTCCAGGAAGACAAACAATCCAATTAAAAAATGGGCAGAGGACCTGAACACACACTTCTCCAAGGAGGACAAACAGAGAGCTCCGAGACATATGAAAAGACACTCAGTATCACTAGCTATCAGAGACATGTGAATTAAAACCACAATGAGATGTTACTTCACACCAGTCAGAATGGCCTTCATAAACAAATCAACAAACAACAAGTGCTGGTGAGGTTGTGGACAAAAGGGAACCCTGGTACACTGTTGGTGGGAATGCATACTGGTGCTGTCACTATGGAAAACAGTATGGAATTTCCTCAGAAAGCTAAAAATGGAAATGAATTTTGACCTGGCAATTTCACTGCTGGGATTATGCCCTAAGAATCCTGGAACACCAATTCAAAAGAACTTATGCACCCCAATGTTCATAGAAGCACAATTTAAAATAGTCAAGTTTGGAAAGCAACCTAGGTACCCATTGGTAAATGTTGGGAATTGTTTGATTACTAATTTGATTTTGTTGCTAGTAATCATTCTCTTCAGATTTTCTGTTTCTTCTGATTCAGTCTTGGGAGATTGTATGTTGCTAGAAATTTGTTTCTTGCAGATTGTCCAATTTGTTGTCATACAATTTTTCATACTATTTTTTAATATACTTTTGTATTTCTGTGGTGTCAGTTGTCACTTCTCCTGGTTCATTGCTGATCTTTTCTATTTGGTTCCTCTCTCTTTTTTCTTGATGAATTTGGTAAAAAGGTATATCAATCTTATTTATCGTTTCATAGACCCATTTCTTGGTTTTATTGTTCTTTTGTATTTTTTAGATTCTGTTTCTTTTATTTTCTCTCTGCTCTTTATTTTTTCCTTTCTTCTACTCATTTGGGCTTTATTTGTTGTTGTTTTTCCAGTTCCTATAGATGTAGGTTTAGGTTTTTTAATCCTCACATCAGGGCATGCTTATGGATTTTTTAGAGAGAAGGGTAGGGAGGGAGAGAAAGAGAAGGAAAGAAAGATTGATGTAAGAGAAGAACATTGATTGATTGCCTCTTGTATGCTTCCCAACTGGGACCAAACCTGCAACTTAAGTATGTGCCCTGACCAGGAAATGAATACATGACCTATTGGTTTATAGGATGATGCTCCAACCAACTGAGTCATACTGGCCAGGGCCTAAATTTAGATAATTTATTTGAGGTTTTTCTTGTTTTTCACAGTATGGCTGTATTGTTATATTTCCCACTTTGGACTGATTTCACTGTAACAAATAGAATTTAAATCCTTGTGTTTAATTTTTATTTGCCTCAAGGTATCTTTTGATTTCTTTCTTAACCCATTGTTAACCCATTCATTGTTTAGTAACATGTTATTTAGTCTCCATAAGTTTGTGTATTTTTTTAGCTTTTTTTTGTAGTTGATTTCTAGCTTCATACAGTTATGTTTGGATAAGATGCTTGATATGATTTCAATCTGCTTAAACTTATTGACTTGTTTTGTGGCCTGATGTGGTCTATCATGGAAAATATTCCATGTGAACTTGAAAAAAATGTATATTCTGCTGCCCTGTGGTGAAATGCTCTAAAAATATCAATTAAATACATGTGGTCTAATGTGTCGTTTAAAACAACTGTTTCCTTGTTGATTTTTTTGTCTGGAAGATCTGTTTATTGATTTCAGTGGTGTGTTAAGTTTCCTTACTATAACTCTATTACTGTCAATTTCTCCATTTCTATATGTCCATCAATATTTGTTTTATATATTTAGGTGCTTATATGTTGGATTCATGAATGTTTACGAGGGTGATATCCTGTTGTTGGATTCTCCCATTTTCATTATATACTGTCTTTCTTTATCTTTTATTAAAGCCCTTGTTTTTAAATCCATTTTGTCTCATATAAGTATTGCTAACCCAGCGTTTTTGCCTTTATTTGTATAAAATATCTTTGTACAACTCTTTACTTTCAGTCTGTATGTGTCTTTCAAACTGAAGTGGGTTTTCTTGTTTATTTAGCTACCCTTTGTCTTTTGGTTGAAACAATTAATATGTTTTCATTTAAGTGATTATTGGCAGGTACATAGTTATTGCCACTTTATTATTCATATTTACTTTATTTTTTCCCTTTATTTTTAAAAAAGTCTCTTTAACATTTCTTGTAATAATGGTTTGGTGATGAACTCCTTTAGTTTTTTCTTATCTTTGAAGCTCTTTATTTGTCTTTCTATTTTAAATGATAGCCCTGCTGTGTAGAATAGTCTTGATTGTAGACTCTTCCTTCTCCTCATGCCTGAAATGTTTCTGTTGAGAAATCAACTGACACTCTTATCAGAACTCCCTTCTAAGTAACTATCTCTTGCTGTTTTTAAGGTTTTTCTCTTTGTGTTTAACCATTGCCATTTTAATTATTATGTGTCTTGGCATGGGTCTCTTTGAATTCTTCTTGTTTGCGACTCTCTGTGCTTCCTGGGCTTGTAAGTCTATTTCCTTCATCAGGTTAGGGTAGTTTTCCATCATTATTTCTTTAAATAGCTTCTTAATTACTTTTCCTCTTTCTTCTCCTTCTTGTACCCCTATGATACAAATGTTGTTATGCTTGATGTTGTTCAAGAGGTTCATAAGATCAATTTTTAAAATTTTTTCCTCACAAAGAAACATGTCCAAATGAAAGAACAGAAAATCAAGAAAAAGAACTAAACAAAATGGAGATAAGCAATCTACTAGATGTGGTGTTCAAAACACCTGTAATAAGGATGCTTAATGAACTTAGGGAAAGAGTGGAATGAACTTAGACATACCTTTAACAGCACAAAACAGGGCATAGAAACCATGAAAAAGAACCAGTCATAAATGAGGGCTACACTAAATGAAATAAAGAATACTTTACAGGGAATAAGCAGTAAAGATGATAAAGCCATGAATCAAATGAGGAATTTAGAATATAAACAAGCAAAAAACACTGAATCAGGACAGCAAAAAGAAAAAAGAATCCAAAAATATGAGGATAATGTAAGGAGCCTCAGGGACAACTTCAAGCATAACAACATTTGCATTATGGGAGTGATGGAAAGAGAAGAGAAAGAGCATGGAATTGAAAACCTATTTGAAAAATAATGACAGAATACTTCCTTTCCTGGTGAAGGAATAGACATACAAGTCCAGGAAGCACAGAGTGTGCCAAGCAAGGTGGACCCAAAGAGTCCCACACCAATACTCATCAAATTAAAATACTAAAGGTTAAAGAAAAAGGAGAGAATCTCAAAAGGAGCCAGAGAAAAGCAATTAGTTGCCTACAAGTGGGCTTCCCATAAGACTGTCAGCTGATTTCTCAACAGAAACATTGCAGGCCAAACTGATTTGCAAGAGATAACCAAAGTGATGAAAAGCAAGGAACTATAACCAAGATTAGTCTACCCAGCAAAGCTATAATTTAGAATGAAAGGACATACAGCTAAAAATATAAATGATTTCATCACTACCAAGCATAACATGAAATGTTAAAGCATCTTCTTGAAGAAGAAGAAGAAGAAGAAGAAGAAGAAGAAGAAGAAGAAGAAGAAGAAAAATATAAGCAATAAGATGGCAATAAATACATACCTATCAACAATCAAATCTAAAAATATAAAATAAACTAACAAGCAGAACAGAAACAGACCCATCAACAACAATAAAGTATATTTTATTGATTATGCTATTATAGTTGTCCCATTTTTTTCTCCCTTTTATTCCTCTCTGCCCTGCACTCCCACCAGCATTCTCCCACTGTAGTTCATGTCCATGGGTGGTACACGTAAATTCTTTGGCTTTGTCATTTCCCATACAATTCTTACTCTCCCATTGTCTATTTTATACCTACCATTTATGCTTCTTATCCCCTGTACCTTTGCCCGCATTCTTCCCTTTCTCTCTCCTTGCTGATTACCCTCCATGTGATCTCCATTTCTGTGATTCTATTCTTATTCTAGTTGTTTGTGATACAGAAGATATTTTGACCATTGCCAGATGGGAGGGGAGTTGGGGGGATGGGTGAAAAGGTGAAGGGATTAAGTACAGATTGGTAATTTTAGAATAGTCATGGGGATGTGAAGTACAGCATAACAAATATAGTCAATAATATTCTAATAACTCTGTAGGGTGTCAAATGGGTATGAGATTTATCAGGATGATCACTTAAGTTATATAATGTCTAATCCCTGGGGTGTGGACCTGAAATGAATATAACATTGTATGTTAACTGTAATTAAAAAATATAAAAATAAAATTTCTCCTCAAATAGCTTCCCAAATGTGTGCAAATGAGGTAAACCTTTGGTCTTTCTAGTGTAAAAATACCTTTCAGAATCATATTTTGATATTTTTGTCTAAATGTAGGATTCTAAGTTCAAAGTCTTTCTTACTTAAGACCTTGTAGGGAATATTACCCCACCATCTGCATCCCAGTCTGTATCAACTACTATTGATTTGTAGATACTTATTGGCCTGTAATTTGTCCATTCATGTGTCTTGATCTGTTTTTCTTTAATGTCTGTCCTTTTCTGTATGAATACTCATGTATTTCTGCAAACTTTGGGAAATGTTCTATGATTCTCCCTTTAATAATTTCTCTTCCTCCATAGTATTTTTACCTTATTTTCTAGAATTTCAACTAATTACCTTATGGTCTTCTGTTGGATTTCTCCTTTATTTCCTTTATCTTTTTCTCATATTTTCTTTTTCTGTCATTTGTCCCACGTTATTAAAGATTTCTACAACTTTGTAAGTGTTGTGTTTAATTACTCAAACTCATCTTTTTCAGTTTGTCTTTTATTTTTTAGTATTAATTCTAATTTTGATGATACTGCATCTCCTTGACTTATCTAGAAACAGTATCTTTTGTTTTAAATTGTATGGGAAGAAATTTTTTATTTGTACCCTTCTAAGTTCTTTGACTAGTCTAACAACGAAATTGACATAAGTCAGATTAATAAGAGAAAACAATTTTAATTTTGTACAGGCAAGAGTTCATAGGAATATGAGACTCCTCAGAGTGACAAAAGCAGGGACCTTTTATGCCTTTTAAACAAAGAAACAATTCTTTTTTTAATCCTCATTCAAGGATATATGTTTATTGATTTTAGAGAAAGAGAAAGGGGTGGAAGGAAGAAAGAGAGAATGAGAGAGAGAAACATCAGTGTGAGAGAGAAACATTGATTGGTTGCCTCCTGTATGTGACTTAACTGGGGATATTATCTGCAACCTAATTTTGTGCCCTGACTGGGGATCTAACAGGTAAACATTTGGTATAGAGGACGATGCTCCAACCAACTGAGCTACCTGGCTTGGGCAAACAAAGAAACAATTCCTTTTGAAGAGTTCATAAAGTGGTTTGGCTTTTGGGTAATAAATTAATGAATAAGTAGCAATTTGTTTACATAGCCTTCTTGGACCTCAATTCTCTATCTCTGGTGATAAGGGTGACTTCTACCCTCTAGGTACAGGGAATGTAGCCTTCACATGGGCAATTTATTTTTTGATTTCAGGAGGCAAAGGATGGTCACAGTTCTTCTTGTACTGGCTATTTCTTAAGTAACTTTAATTCAAAATAATCAGTATGCCAAATTGGCATATTTGGAAGTGGCCTGCCCTGAACCCCATCAAATTTCATTATTCTTTCCTGAAAATATATTTCTTCCTGTCTTTCTCTCTCTCTCTCTCTCTCTCTCTCTCTGTTATTTACTTGTTTTCTCTGATAAAAGTTTTTTCCTTTATTTGATGATCATCAGTTAAGTTTGTCTCTATGGGATGTGAGCTAGGAGTTTTAAGGCCTCCACAATATTCTCATAGTAGCCAGCTTAGTTCTCCATGAGCATTTGGTTTAATTTCTCAATAAAAGAACATTTTTTTCTTTTAACTTTTTTGAGGTATATGTGCTATACCACTCATCCTGTTTGTGGTGGACATGGTTCAGGATTGGTACTATAGTAACAAATGCAAAATCTGAAGTATCCTCTCTATTCTCTAGCTTGTGTGTTTGTGTTGTGACTTCCTCATTTTGGTTTTAAATATAAATATATTTTCACTCATTGTTTGTCTTCTAGGAATTCATCTTAACTTCCATATGATAAAGCTCTCTCCTGTTCATTTCATCTTGTGGGTTAATTTTATTATGAATTATTTTACCACTATTTTGTTGAGGGATTCATATAATGAGGGAAGGACAAATGTTGTGCTCAGTCCACCAACTCACACTAAAATTCATGTAAAATTAATAATCTGCCTTCAGTATTTTTAAAGCTATGCTGCTTGGCTCATGACATGGATTATAACTAGGGTATCTTTATTGTGAATAAAGTTTCAAGGAGCCTCAATGTGTTCCATATCCTTTTGCTCCCATTTTGAGATTCTGAAATTAGACCTGCTCTGAAGTTCTTTTAAGTGAATGAAAGAGGAGATGAAGTTCAGTGCGACCTAATGTACAAAATCATTGTATTTCATAATGTCAGGTCAATACATTTTGAATAGGGCATATAAGCAAAGAAATAGAAGTGAAAATGTATTATTCAATATAATGGGTGTTGCTTAAAGAACAAGTTAAAAATATTTGCCTCTGAGGAGTGGGATTATGTGTATGGTATAGTGAGCTGAGAATATATTGCTATGATTATAAAGTCTCAGGTTTGTTTTTTAGTTTTTACTAATGTACTTATTCAAATGTTTTATTTTTAGTCTTTTCTCATGGTCAGAAATAAATAACTTAAATAATTTGCTTATGATTCTTTCTTTTCCATTTTCTCAACATTTGATATTATCCACTAACTTCTTATTAGCAAAGAGGAAGAGTTCCTTTACCCTGATTTTTTTGTCTCTCCTTTTCCCAGATATTAAGGTGCATATCCATGCATTTAATACTTGTTATTATTGCTTTCTTCCTTTTTTTCCACTTCTTTGTCTTCTTTCTCATCCTTGTTTTCCTTTTCCTTCTTTGTTAAGGCTGTAAAGCTATAACAAGAAAGCCATAATACAAATATGAGGTAAAAATACGTGGACTGATCTTAAGCAATATGGTGGAGGCTGGTGCTTGCTGCCTAGATTCTCCCTTCAGAGAGGACGTATGTCTACCCCAGTTCTAGGACTGTTGACTGCAGATGAATGACAGCTGTGTTGATCTCCATTCATTACTTCTGGTCTGAGCACTGCCTTGCTCAGTATTCCACCTCCTCCTAGGGCAGCCCGTGTTTGAAGACTGTTCTGTGAGAATACAAATAACCCACCTCCTTTTTCTAGATTTGAGATTACTCTGAAGGGTCATTCCAGGTCCAGAATTCCCTGTGGTGATGGTCAGCTAAGGCATGTGGTACATCTGCATCACATTTCAACTTCTCATGCTGCTTAGTCCAGCTTCCTTTAATGCTTTATGAAAGTTTATCCTAAGAGTACTCCCCAGTGGACTCCCTACATACAAAACTTCACCTCAGTCTATTTCCTTGGGAACTAAACATAGGATATTAGAAGTCATAAAAGTAAGTGTTGGAAAAACTAAGCACAGAAAATGATAAAAGTAATTTCTCTGCATTAGGGTTAAGGAGGGTTTGCAATGCTTTAAATTATAAACCATTTTATCACACGTATTTTTTACTGTGTTAAACAGAAAATAAAATTTAAGGCTGTTGAAGTTTGAGAAGAGCAAGCTAACTGTAGAGAGGAATCATGATTCAATATGGAAGTTTCAGAATTACATTCATCATCCACTTTGTATTAATTCCCATTGAAATTGTAGAAAATGTCAGCATTAGAAACCATGCCAAGGATTTTACAAAATTTCTTATCAGTAGACATACCAGAAAAGCACATTGAGAAAAGAACTAATGCACTAAGACTAATTTTATGTGAAAGAAAAGAACACTTTGAGAAAAATTTATTCATTTAATAAATATTTATTGAGCACCCACCATATACCAAATATGCTAATGTGTATGTGGGTGGATAGGGGACAGGAAATAAACAACTGAACCTATAAATATGTAATATGACAAATGATGATAGGTGCTAGAGAGAAAGATGAAGCATAATCAGTGGTTGAAGCAGCCTCTGAGAGAAAGTTTGGCTACAAGACAGTTTTTCAGAAGAAATGATTTGAATGCTTTTGGGGAGAGCACTGAAGACTGCCATGCTAAGGAGCACTCCATATCTGCCTCCTAACCCAGAGACTGACAGGCAGAGGGAGGGACACTTCTCTAACTAACTTTATGCTTTAATGTTAAGCTCAGAAAAACAAGACTTTGGCAAACAGTTGAAACATCTCTTTCCTCCCTATTTCACACAGGAGCTTAGAATTGCAATGAGGGCAGAAAAAATGAAGAACAATAAAAATAGGCATTTACTGAGTGATTATTACATGCCAAAACCCTGATCTAAGTTTTCAGTATGTTCCTATTTGATTAATTCTTACAACAATCTTACAGGGCAATGCTATTCTTATCTCCCTGTTAACAGCTGAGAAGAGTTAGGAACAAATTCCATAATTTGTCCATGGGCACAGAACTCAGAAAAATGGAGCAAGAATCTAAATCCAGGATTGTAACCATAGTGCTGTATTGTCTGTGAAAATTAAATAAAATATAAAACAAAAATTACTCAGTTTTATCTTTACCATCAGATCGGAAAGGATTTGAAAGTAGTTTAGATGCTTCTCATTTGGCTTGGAAGGATGGATGTACCATGCATGAGATTACTTAAATGTCATGTTTGTTTTTTCTGGTACTTTATGATATTACATTTTATTGTTTTCTTCTTAATTCATCTGGGCTTAAATATTAGTACATGGCTAAGGTAAAGATGAAATATAAATATTTTCACACAATTAAATTATCACATCCCATTTATTGAATTTCATAATTTCCCTAATGATTTGACATGCCATCTATAAACTCTAAAATTGGTAAATTCACATTCCTCCTTAATCCTGAGTATATTTAAAATTTTTGTTTTAATTATCTACTTAATTGAGATTTTAAAGTTTATTAATGTAGGGTTGCATATAGAGTTCTGTTTTACATATCACAAGTTCCTCAGCATTTGTGCTTATATACACTTTAAAAAAGTTTACAATTTGCATTTTTTATTTAGAACTGGCAATGATTTTGGCAGAAGGATCATTAGAGATTTTGACCTACTTAATTGAAATTAAAATAAATTGAGTATTGGAAGGAATTTCCCAAAAGTTAAAAATATAATTTTGTGTATGATCCTGAACAGTATCCTGTGCTGGGCTCCCCCACCCCACTTCCCATTCCTGCCCTTCATATTTGGGCATGGAGGACAGAATGTCCACAGCCTAAAGCTCAGATGCAAGTGGGCCCACTGGGCCATGGTGCTTCCGGTTAGCATTCTTTGCCTTTCTCCAGTGTAAGTATTATAATTATAGTATCCTGACCAAGCTCCAACTTAATTCTGCATGGTCAGATACCAGTGACAGCCGAAAACGATGTTTTTCTCTGAATTTATGCCACAGGCAAAAAGGCAGCAGTTGTATTCAGGATATTTTTCCCAAGAGAACTGGTGCCTATAACGATGTTGCCTGACAGCACAATACCTTACTTAGTTTTTCTATAGCCTCATGCAGCTCTCACAGCCTCCCACTTATTTGCAGGTGTAGAAAGTCCCCATGAGCTGAATGCCTGTGAATACTTAATAGAAGTCATGCTTCTTGGGGACAGAATCAGCAGCTGTTTCTCTGCAGACTGCCTGGGTAAGGACCTGGGCTTAAACTTTTTACAAGGGTGTTCATTGCTTCATTATTTATTATAAGCAAAGAAACAAAGCGCTTGAATGGACAATGGTAGGAAATCAGGAAAGCAGATTACAGATGTTCCTTGATTTACAATAGGGTTACATTTCAATAAAACAATCATAAGTTGAAAATATCTTAAGTTGAAAATGTATTTAATACATTTAACCTACCAAACATTATGGCTTATATAGTCTAGGCTATTTAAATGTGCACAGAGCACTTTTTATGGCTTATATAGTCTAGGCTATTTAAATGTGCACAGAGCACTTTCACTAGCCTACAGTTGGGCAAATATCTTGTATTGCCTTCTTCTTCTCATGAGAAGTAGGAGACACAGATGGGTGTTGTGTAGACAGGATAGGCTGCAAAAACATGAAACACCATATACAAGAATTGCTGGTAACACAGCACACTAGTACTAGTTGTTTTCCCTCATGATCACGTGAGTGACTAGGAGGTGCCGCTTGCTGCTATTGCCCAGCATTATAAGAGAATACTGTGCTGTATAAAATTAGCCTGGAGAAAGATCAAAATTCAAAATTTAAAATATGTTTTCTAGAGAATACATGCCACTTCAGCACCATTTTCAAGTTAAAAAATTGTAAGTAGAACCATCCTAAGTTGGGGACCATCTGCATTCTACATATATCATTTGTAGAAGGCAGAATTTTGGTCCCTACAATTTCTGTCCCCTGCTGGTACTCCTGTGGTTATGTTACACAGCAAAAGGGACTTTTCAGATGTAATTAAGGTTCCTAGTCAGTGTGTCTTAAAATAGAAAGATTATCCTGGATATTTGAGTGTGCCCAATGTAATCACATGAACCCCCTAAAAGCAGACAAGGAAGGCAGAGAGAAGTGGTAATGAGGGAAGTCAGAAATATTCGAAGCACAAGAAGGATTTGATGTACTGCTGTTGGCTTGCAGGTGCAGGGGACCCTGTGTCAGGGAAACAGGAACATCAATCCTACGATTGAAAGGGACTGAATTTGCCAGCCACCAGTGAATGGAAGAAGAACGCCAGCCCCAGTTGGGAATTGTAACACCTCCTCCAATATTTTTATTTTAGTCTTTTGAGACCCAGAGGAACTGTGAGATTATGAATGAGTTGTCTAAGCTGCTAAATCTGTGGTATTGTTATGGCAGCAATAGGTGACTATTACATCTTATGAAATACCATATATCTTTAAAAATTACATTAGAAATGATCATGTAGTAGAACTGCAAAACTAAACTCAAACTATGACTGCTGTGTAGAGAAAACATACTTAATTTTTAGGTATAACTAATACAGCCTTCTCTCTTGAGTCCCCACCCACCAGTAACTGGGAAGAATAACTTATGTTTAGTGTGGTTTTAAGCCTAGTCCAGTCTCATAACTTAAATGATCACTTTGAATAACATTTAATTACACTTTTATTAAAAAGCTCAAGTTCTCTTAATTTCCCCCTCCACTTGCTTACTCTTCTAAGGTACTATATGTTTGAAAGAACACCAGAATGGATGACTTAGGAAAAGTCATGACATTGAAGGGAGAAAAGGTTCTCTAATCATTGTGGTGACTTTTAATGTATATTGGTCTTGGGGACAGTGTTCCTTCTGCCTAGATTCTATGGCCCTGCTGACATTCAGGACAGAACATTTTGGCTGTTCTAACTTATATTCTTTTCTCTCTTAGCTATTTTGGGTCTGGCAGTTCCCTCTGACTTTGTACCACCCACCCCCACCTGTCTCTCCCTGGCAGATTGAGACTCTTCAAGGTCTGACTGTGTCTCTGCTCTAGTTTAGTTCAGAGAAACTGCTTTGTAGTCATTGCCAGAAACCCCTCTTGCTCTCTTTCTGGCACATCCTTCAACAGGCTCCATAGCAGGACATAGAAACTAAGGATGGCCCAGAAAAAGCCAAATTTCTCTGGTGCCAGGCCATGGACAAGCCTGAACTAAAACTGGAGTGTATAATTGCTTGTCTCAATCCCTTCTTTTTGTCTTGCCTTTCTCCTTCCCTATTACATCTCCTATGTCATATCCTCCTATTATCAAGAAGGAAGCACTCTGAATTTATTGTCATATGTGGAAGGCCTTCTCTGCCAGACTCTGAGAAGGCTCTGCCATGCCTTCAGGCATGGCTGCTGCAATTTGAAATGACAGGAGACAATGTTTGAAAATCCTACCTCCACAGCACTTGCCTCTTCAGCTAGTTTTCTTATGTCAATCCTAATTTTCTTATCAGCAGCTGAGTATTGCTTGTTATTTCCTTTTTAATATCTTCTGAAATATATGTTTCAACTTCCTGCAGGAAGATGAATGAAGTAAGAGAGAAAGTATATTAATAACATTCAAAATATCAACACATTAAAATTACTTATGATCACTGTAAACTGACCATCTTATTAAATAAAACAATAAACTTATAAAGCAGTAAGTAAATTATAATAATATAAAAAAAAATGAAAACCTGAACAATGAAAACAACTTCAATTGCTCAGTAGTAGGCTTGAGGCTCTCTTTTCCAACTTTTCTGCTGTGAATATAAATTATTTTTGTAATTGATAAAGCAAGGCATATTGTATTTACAACATAGGATACTTAATCCATATTTATTTGTCATTCTTTTTTCTCTATTCCTGTAGTAAATTCTCCTATCTCAAGTTCTGAAGTGCCAGGTTAGTCAATCTCGGCTCAACTTAGTGTCATTATGCAATTGGAAGTTACAATTCAAACTGAATTCAAAAACTTTCAACATGATTTCATGGCCCTGTCAGAATGTTAATATTTCCAACTTCTTACATCTCTTTAAATGCATCGTTATTCTATGCATTTATTTGGCTTTATATTATTTTAATATCTGAATAGCTGAATTCTTATAGTTCACATATATATTTTTAAGTAAGAATCTAATTCATTGTTTCAAATATACAATATTGTGTCAGTTCTAGGGACAATCAGAAGACAGAGAACATGCCTGTTATTTGAACATAGCTAATTTAATATAAAGAACTATTAACTACAGTCATATACCACATAATGACATTTTGATCAACAATGGACTGCATATATATAGTGGTCCCATAAGAATATAATGGAGCTGGAAAATTCCTATCACCTAGCGATGTCGTAACTGTTGAAAACTGTATTGCAGCACATTACTCACATAGTTGTGATAAAAGTGGTGTAACAAAATCGGACTGTGCTGGTAGATGTATGAAATGAAAGTGTAGCACATATGATTATAGCAGTAAGCTATATCACCCACATTTGTGTAAGTGCACTCTATGATGTTCACATACCAGGACAAAATAGCCTAATGATGCATTTCCCAGAACATATGCCCATTGTTAACTGATGCATGACTGTAAATACAATAGTGTTTACTAGGAAACTGGGAGGGTGAAAAGCCAACTTTAAAGTAGCAGGGTAGTGGCAATTGTGAAAAACAACTGTCACTACTAGGGCTGGGGAATAATAATTGTGAATTATTAAAATTTAGTAACTCAGAGGAAGATCCCTGCAGAGCTGAAACTCAGATCTCTGAAGAGGGAGCACTGGATAGCTGGTGCTGGTGTATAAGAAGTGGAGAAGTGATGAGGCTGGTTTTATAGGTGATGGAAAAGCTGCAAACTGAGTAGAGCTACTGCCACTACTGTTTCCAAGGTAAAGAAGCAAGACAGAGGTTTTGCTCATCAAGTAGTAGGCAGTCTGGAACCAGATGAGAAGCAAATCTCTTTCCTCTCCTCCAGCTTTTCAGTCTTTCTCTACTGCCCTCTACTGGTAGCCCCTAATTGGGACAGCTGGCAAGAAAGTGGCTTGTCGACTTTTCCTCCCCAGCTTTATTGAGCAAAGACAGAAGAGTGGGTGTATTGAGATACTTAGTAACTGGCACACATATAACATAATGGCAGTATTTATGTTTAAATAAAATAAGAGAACTATCTTAAATTTCAAATATTTGCCACAGGAAAGGAGTGTCATGGGCAAATAGATAGCTGTATGTTTTTAAACAGAAGCCAATTTATTCTTCTTAAATAAATGAACGAGTAAATGAACAACCAAATAAATGAATGAGTAGATTAAAGGATGGATGGATGAATGACAATCAAAGGACTCCGTCTAGAAGTTTTCACTCAGTTGGCTCCAGGAGCTACTTTTCACAGAGTTTGTGTGGAGGGTTTGTCTTGGTAGTATTAACATCAGTCTGGAACCTGAAATGCTTTAACCACACAAGAAATTTTTACAGTCTTCAATTCTGGGTTGCAATCATGGAAAGAAACAGATATATCATGAAAATTGATTTGGTCACACCTATTTCTCACAAAGTCACAGGGAGATACTTTGGGTCCTATTCTAAACCACATAAGACAGATTTTGTTACTAAATAGAAATAAAATGACTGAGAAAGCAAAATGTATGAATAATGTCTATTTTAGAGTAAACAAACACTCATTATTGACCCGCATGGCTTACATTGCAAGTTACTGGCTATGGTCGAAAATGAATTCTGTGGAAGTGGTGAAAGCACTTCTTGGGCTCGTTGGCAACTAAAATTCTAACTTTATGAGTTCTAGCTAAACTAGGCTTTCTACTTATTTCCAGAAAATATATCCAAAGTCTTAGGACAAACTGATAAAGGATTTCCCTTGGCATTTACCTATTAGGAGATAAAATTTGATTTTTCTCATGATTCTTGAGCTTATAAAATTAAGTAAGAATATAAAGCATGTTGAATATTATATAGAGATTTTTTTAGCACAATGAAACATTTGTGCCTGTGTTATTTCTTATTTTTTTTCTCTACAACCAAGTTGTCTAAGAAATCCTTTACTTTGTAAGAAGACATATATGCATATTCTGGAATTAGTCCTAAACTTTAAAAGCTTTAAAAAAATAAAAGTTTTAACTAGCAAATAAAAACAAAACCAAATCTAAAAACTCCTATCCCACACCAAACCAATTAACTCTTGAAATATAACAAAAACAGGTATAGGAAGTAAATTAAACTTTTAGCTTAACTCCTAAATCAATGGTAATAAAATATTTTCTTGTGGAAGAACATAAAAAATAAAGTGTAAGAATGTCTCAGTGAAATAGTTTTTTTTCTCAAAGTGAACAAAGAAGAAAATAATGAAGGTATAGGTTATTTCTTAGTAATGCAGCACATGCAAGGTGAATTGTGTATGTAAATTTTAAATACAGGGGTGAGGATTTTGATTTTGTTAGTACTGATAAATTGAGCAAATCATCTTTCAAAGACAGAATTGCTATTACCTTTTGAAACATATTACCAGTCCAGAAACAATTGTTAATATAATTTCAGGCCTTTGAATTTTTATTAAGTTTTCATCCTTTCAAGTGGATGAAAACTTGCATTTTTCATAAGTTTTCAACTTTTCAAAACTTAATAAGCAAAATTCATTGTTTTTCATCCTTTAATACTAATTTCTGTCCTCTAATAAAAATAATAGTCAGTGGCATCCATTAAGGGTCTCATTAAGAACTAGACTGTCTTCTAAGTGTTTTGCATCCATTCCCTCATTTAACTTTTATATCAGTCATCATTGATGTAATAAATAAATGTTTATAGAATGTCTACAATATGGTTTATACTTTGATAGGTTCTGATCAACTGTTGTTAAGACAAAAGAACAAAGACGAAAAAGAGAACAAAATCTCTAAACTTCTGCCTGACCTTTATAGAATTTTCAATCTGGTAACTGCCTTGTAAGGCAGCATGAGAAAATATATATATTAGTTTCTGTTTCCAGTTCCTGTAACAGAGCTCCTAAAACCCTTATCAATTCCTGAATGATAAGAGCACTAGGATCATCTTTTGTTCTAATACAGTCATATGCTGCATAACAACACTCAGGTTAACTACGGACAGCATATATGAGCATGGTGCCCTAAGATTATAATGGAGCTAAAAAATTCCTATTGCTTAGTGATAATGTAATCATTGTAGTATCATAGGGCAATGCATTACTCATGTGTTTGTGGTAATGCTGGTGTAGGCAAACCTATTGTACTTCCAGTCATATAAAAGTATAGCACATACAATTATGTATAGCACATAATACTTGGTAGTGATAATAAAAATATGTTACTTGTTTATGCATTCACTATATTATATTTCTTATCAAGAGTTTAGAATGTACTGTTTCCAATTATAAAAAAGGCTTGCTGTAAAACAGTACATTGTTTTAGGACACAATAGCCTCATATGTCTCATGTTTACTGTGTCTATAGATTGGATCATTTTCTCCTATGCTTGATTTTTGAGTGATTGATCTGAAAACTAAATTAAAAATGATTAAGGTTTATGAAGGTGGAAAATCAGTAATAGTTATTGTTCCCAGACAGGCATGTCCCATTTCACCATGGCTATGATCTTGAAGAACAAGAATAAAATGATGAAAGCTGTTAGAAGATCTGCTTCATTGAGGGAGCAGAATAACAACAATTCAAGAAGGGCCTATGTCACATGTAAAGAAACTTCTAATGTTCTGGATTGCTGAGCAGATACAGAAAATGCATACGAGGTCTGTCTGGAAAATGCCCAGTCATTGTTAATAAAATGAGAATGGTTTGCACATCTTTCATTGTAGTCTTTATCTGGTTTTGGAATTACGATAATGCTGGCCTTGTAAAATGAGTTTGGGAGCCTTCCCTCCTCTTCAATTTTATGAAATAGTTTGAGATGGAGAAATGTCAGGTCTCAGAATATTTGGTAAAATTTACCTGTGAAGCCATCTGGTCCAGAGTTTTTGTTTGTTGGGAGATTTTTGATTACTACTTCAATTTCACTAGGTGTAACCTGTCTATTCAGATTCTCTGGTCTCCCTTATTTAGTTTTGGAAGATAGTATATTTCTAGAAATTTATCCATTTGTACAGGTTGTACAGTGTGTTGGCATATAGTTGTTCACAATATTTTCTTACAATCTTTTGTATTTTGGGGGTATCAGTTATTATTTCTCATCTTTCATTTCATTTTATTTTATTTATTTCATTTCATTTCATTTTTTATATGGATCCTCCCTCTTTTTTTTTCTTGATGTGTTTAGTTAAAGGTTTGTCTAGCTTGTTTATCTTTCAAAGAACTGGCTCTTGGATTCATTGGTCTTTGTATCATTTTTGAAGACTCTATTTCATTTATTTATGCTCTGATTTTATTGTTTTCTTCCTTCTGCTCGCTTTGGGCTTTGTTTGTTGTTCTTTTTCAAGTTCCTTTAAGTGTAATATTAGATTGTTTATTTGAGGGTTTTTTTTTTTTTTTTTTTTTTTTTTTTTTTTTTTTTTTTTTTTTTTTTTTTTTTTTTTTTTTTTTTTTTTTTTTTTTTTTTTTTTTTTTTTTTTTTTTTTTTTTTTTTTTTTTTTTTTTTTTTTTTTTTTTTTTTTTTTTTGTTGAGATAGGCCTGTAATGCTATGAATTTCCCTCTTAGGATCGCTTTCCCAGTGTCCCATAGATTTTGGATTGTTGTGGCACATTTTCATTTGTTTCAAGGTATCTTTTGACTTCTTCCTTGATCTTGTTGTTGGCCCATTCATTGTTTAATAACATTATTTAGCTTCTATGTCTTTGTGTGTTTTTCAATGTTCTTCTTGTGTTTAATTTCTACTTTCAAAGCATTGTGGTCAGAGAAGATGCTTGATATGATTTCAATCTTCCTAAATTTACTGAACCTTGTTTTGTGTCCTAATATGTGATTTACCCTAGAAAATGTTCCATGTGCACTTGAAAAGTATCTATATTCTGCTGCTTTGGGGTAAAATGCTCTAAAGATATCAATTCAATCCTTTTGATCTAGTGTGTCATTTAAGTTACTATCTCTTTGTTGATTTTCTGTCTGGTAGATCTATGCATTGAAGCCAGTGGGGTGTTAAAATCCCTGACTGTATTTCTGTCAATCTCTTTTCCTTTATGTCCATCAAGATTTGCTTTACATATTTAGGTGCTCCTGTACTGGGTATGTAAATGCTTACTAGGGTTGTATCCTCTTGTTGGATTGTTCCCTTTATCATTATGTAGTGTCCTTCTTTGTCTCTTAGTATAGCCTTGGTTTCAAAAGTCTATCTTGTCAGATATAAGTACTGCTACCCCAGCTTTTTTTCCCTTTTTATTTGCATGAAATATCTTTTCCCATCTCCTTACTTTTAGTCTGTATGTATCTTTTGATCTGAGATGTGTCCCTTGGAAGCAGCATATACATGAATCTTGTTTTCTTAACCATTGAGCTACCCTATGTCCTGTGGTTGGAGCATTTAGGTGATTATGGATAGATGAGTATTTAGTGCTATTTTATTTTTAGACTATTTTCCTCTCTTTTTTTCTTCTTTTCTTTCTCTTCTTCTTAAAACAAGCCCTTTGATATTTGTTGTAGTACTGGTTTGGTGTTAACAAACTCCTTTAGCTGTTTCTTGTCTGGGAAACTCCTTATTTCTCCTTTGATTTTAAATAATAGCCTTGCTGGGTAAAGTAACCTTGGGTGTAGGTTGTTGTTCTTCATCATCTTGAATATTTCACGGCACTTCTTTCTAGCCTGGAATGTTTCTGTTGAGAAATCAGATGGCAGTCTAACTGGTGCTTCTTGTACATAACTAGTTGCTTTTCCCTTAAGGCTTTTAGGATTCTCTACTTTTCTTTAAGCCTTCTTATTTTAATTATGATGTGTCTCAGTGTAGGTTTCTTTGGGTCCAACTTGTTTGGGACTCTCTGAGCTTCCTGGACTTGTGTATCTTTTCACCAAATTAAGGAAGTTTTTGGCCATTATTTCTTCAAATAGGTTCTCAATCTCTTGCTTGTTCTCTTTTCCTTCTGGTATTCCTATGACACACATGTGTTTTAATTCATGTTGTCCTAAATGTTTCTTAAGCTCTCTTCATTTTTTAAAAAACTCTTTTTGGTTTTTGCTGCTCTGCCTAGGTGTTTTTTTCTACCTTGTCTTCCAAATCACTGATTTGATCCTCTGCTTCTTCTAACATACTGTTTAATCCTTCCAATGTATTATTATTTCAGATATTGCATTCTTTATTTCTGACTGGCCCTTTTTATGGTTTCTGTGGTTTTTTTTTCATGCTGCTGAGTATCCTTATAATCATTACTCTAAGCTCTCTATCTGATAAATTGCTTGCCTCCATTTCATCTAGCTCTTCTGGAGTTCTCTCTCTCTCTCTCTCTCTCTCTCTCTCTCGCTCTTTCATTTGGGGTCTGTTTCTTTGTCTTCCCACTTTAGCTGTTTCTCTTATTTGTTCCTATGTATTAGGCAGATCTGCAAAGACACTGTTGTAGGCCTTTGTCAGTTACTTCTTGTGACTGGCCCTGGTCAAGCTGTTTGGAGCTATCAGTGATCCACAGTATCATGTGGCTCCCTCTGCTGGGCCTGTTTGTGTGCAGAAAGAACAAGACCGCACACCAAGGCTTGCTTTTATCAGCACTGGGCTCAGGGGAAAGTCAGCTGAAGTTTCATGGAGCTCCTAGCAGTCTGCATTAGGTGATAAATTAATCAGTGATATAGCCTGAAACTATAATCAGCAACCCAGCTTAAGCTCCATGGAGTGGGGCAGGGTAATTCCTGCAGGTGTCACTATTGCTTCCCCTCAGGCCAATGCCATTCAGATAGGAGTGCTCCACCTGAGAAAGATATCTTCTGCAGTATGGGGAACAACTCAGCACAGGTATCATTGGCTGTTCCTTCAGTTCTTTCCCCAGAGCCGCCAGTCCCAAACTCTCCTCAAGTCTCTAGTCCACTCTGCCATCCCTCTGCCAGAGCCCAGGGTAAGTGGCTGCAAATTAAATCTTGTGTGTTTGCCCTTTAAGATGCTCTCTAAATCTCTAGCTGCCTCTCCCTGGCAAACAGAAACGCTGGGCTTTTCACAGCTGGATGTTATCTGGGTTGCTTTCTGGCTGTAGTACTATAGGCTTGGGAGCCCAGCTTGGGGTTTAGACTCCATACATCTCAGGGAGAACCTCCCAGCTGCTAAAATATTCCTCTGGAACTTCGGCTCCTGCCAGCGGGAGCCCAGACAGTCCACTCATACTTTCTCCACACTCCCTGCCAGTCTCATTGTGGTAGACTGGTTTCTTATGTCTGTCTGTGGTTATAAGGCTTCTCTCTAGCTAGTGTTCATTTGGTTATTTGGGATGATTTTTTTTTTTTAATAAATTAGTTGTAATTCCAGTTTTGTCCTGGGAAGAGTTTAGTGTAGCTTCCACTTTCTCTTCCTCCATCTTGAATCTCCCGGGGCAATGTTGCAGGCTACAAATGGAAACCTTTTGTGATCTGGCAGAGCTAAAAACTCAGGTCTGCAAGCATATCACTAGCACACTGCCAGGTTACCAGAGGAGCAATAAGAATTCATGGATCACCCAGCTTCCCTTCCAAGAGTCCTCTGAATTGCTCTGCTATTGAAATGGAGAAGTACTGTTTAGAGAAAACACACCTTTCAAGATTTTGCTTATTGTTGATAATGCTCCTAAACATTTTTCTTTTACTGGGTATTTTCATCCCAATATCAAAAGGGTGCTTTATTCTCCAAATACTGCCTTTTTGATTCAACAAATAGATCAGGAATTATAGAAGCTTTTAAGGCCTATTACCTGAAGAAAGCCTTTTCCCAGGAAATTACTGAGAAGACAATGATGAGCTTCTGGGATAGAAAAACACCTATGATGGCATCAAGAACCTTGCTTAGGCGTGGGATGATGTCACCAACAAGTGTATGAATGGCATCCGAAAGAAAACACTCAAAATGTTAGTCCATGGCATCAAATAATTTGTCAAGGATGAGGAAGTTGAAAAAATCAAGAAAATTGTTGAGATGGAAAACCAGTTTAACCTGGTTGTGGATGGGGATGACAGTGAGAAGTTCCTAGAGGTGGAACTTAAGGAATTGACTAATGGGGAGTTGTCAAAACTGGAACAAGAAAACATTTATTGAGATAAAATTCAAATAACATAAAATTAGACATCTAATTTCATGGCATTTAGTATACTCATAAGGTTGTACAACCAACAACTATGAAGTTCCAAAATGTTTGCTTACCATCATAGATATGTTTAGAGACACAAATGCTTACCATTGTGTTATGATGGCCTACAGTATTCAGTAGAGTGACATGCTGTACAGCTTTATAGCCTAGGAACAATAGGCTACACCATAGAGCCTATGTGTATAGTAGGCTATACCATCATATACTTTGTATGAGGGCACTCTATGCCAGATCATTTGGTAAGAGTAAGTTCAGTTTTGTTAGAAGCTGCCAAACTGTCTTCCAAAGTGGCTCTATTATTTTGCATTCCCACCAGTAATGAATGAGAGATCCTGTTGCTCCACATCCTCACCATCATTTGGTACTGAGAGTGTTCCAGATTTTGGCCATTCTAATAGGAGTGTAGTGGAGTCCTCCTAAATAGGAGTCCTTGTTGTTTTAATTTGCATTCATTGATGACATAGACATCTTTTCGTGAGCCTACTTTCCATCTGCATATCTTCTTTGGTGACATGTTTGTTAAGGTCTTTGGCCCATTTTTATTTTATTTTTTATTTTTATTTATTTTTCAAAATTTTGTTTATTCATTTTTAGAGATGAGGGGAAGGGAGGGAGAAAGAAAGGGAAAGAAACACCTGTCAGTTTCCTCTCATACTTGCCCTAACCAGGACCAACTTGTAACCCAGGCATATGCCCTGACCCAAGAATCGAACTGGTGACCATTTATCTTGTGGGGTGATGCCTGACCAGTTGAGCCATACCAGTCATTTTTAAATGGCCCATTTTTAAAATCTGACTTTTTGTTTTCTTATTATTGAGTTTTGAGTTCTTTTTCTATTTTTTAGTTTTGCCATCAATATTTTTATTACAGTATAGTAGATACATAACATTGTATTAATTTCAGGTGTACAGCTTAGTGATGCAACATTTATATACCTACAAAGTGATCACCACAATAGTCATATAACTATCTGTAACTACAAATTCATTACAACATTATTGACTATAATCCCTATGCTATGCAATACATCCTTGTGACTTTTTTATAACTGGAAGTTTGTACCTCTTATTCCTCTTTATCTTTCTCTTCCATTCTGCCTAACCCATTCCCTCAGGCAACCATAAGTTTGTTCTCTGGATCTATAAGTCTGCTTCTGTTTTGTTTTACTTATTCACCTTTCTTTATGATTTCATCGGTATATAAAATCACATGGTATTTATTTTTCCCTGTCTGAGTTACTTCACTTGCCATAGTACCCTGTAGTTCTACCCATATTGTTATAAATGTCAAGATTTCATTTTTTATGGCTGAATATTTTATTTATTTTTTATTATTGTTCAGTTACAGTTGTCCCCATTCCTCCCATTACTCTCCCTCTCCCTACCTAACCCCACCTCCCACATTTAATTCTCTCCCACCTCATTTTCTTTGTCCATGGATGCTTTGTACGTGTTCTTTGAAAACCCTTCCCCTTCTTTCCTCTGTTTCCCCCCCCACCCCAGGTTACTGTCAGTTTGTTCTTTATTTCCATTTCTCTGGCTCTACTTTGCTTGCTTGTTTGTTTTGTTGATTAATTTACACTTATAGGTGAGATCATATGGTGTTTGTCTTTCACCACCTGGCTTATTTCACTTAGCATAATGCTCTCCAGCTCCATCCATGCTGTTATGAAGAGTAGGATTTCCTTCTATCTTTCTTCTGTGCAGTATTCCACAGTGTAAATGTACCACAGCTTATTGATACACTCATTTACTGATGGGCACTTAGGCTGTTTCCGTCACTTGGCTATTGCAAATTGTGCTGCTATGAACATTGGGGTGCACAGGTTCTTTAGAATTGGTGTTTCAGAATTCTTAGGTTATAGTCCCAGCAGTGGAATCACTGGGCCAAAAGGCAGTTCTATTTTTAGTTTTTGAAGAAATTTCACACTGTTTTCCACAGTGGTTGCACCAGTCTGCATTCCCACCAACAGTGCACTAGGGTTCCTTTTTCTCCACAACCTCACCAGCACTTGTTTGTTGATTTGTTTATGATGGGCATTTTGACTGGTGTGAAGTGGTATCTCTGTATATTTTCAATAACAGTCCCTTATCATATATTACTTTCGCAAATATTTTCTTCCAGTCTTGTGGCTTGTCTTCTCATTCTCTTGAATGAACTTTTCACTTGTTCCAGCACCATTTGTTGAAAATACTACCTTACTGCATTTTATTGCCTTTCCTCATTTTTTAGGAGTAGGATTTTTTTCAGTGAGGAACATTGGGAAGAACGCCAGATTCAAGTCCGAGTAAAAGCATAGGCTGTGGTGTTAGATGGGCTGATCTTGAAATCACACTTTGGCCCCTTCCATCTATGAGAACTTAGGATGGAAGTTTAATTATTAATATTATTAATAATTTAATTATCAATATTATTAATAATTATTAATATTTAACCCGATGATTATAATATTAGTATAAATTAAAACTAGTTTATTTATTAAATGTACTTTTTCAACTATGGCTCATGAAGTACAAACCCTAGGCTGACTGGTGATGGACACTGATCTACACTGAATGCCACAGGGATTGAACTCATGAAGTAGAGCACAGTGTAAAGATCACTGTACTGCAATGGTTCTCAGGGTACTACATGGACTAACAGCATTGACATCTTCTGGAAACTTGGTAGAAATGCAAAAATCTCTGTTCCTGAGTTAGATCTATAGAATCTCTGGGGATGAGACCCAGCAATCAGTGGTTAAATCAGTCTCCTAGGTCATTCTGATATACTCCAAAGTTTGAGACCCTTTGCTGTGCTAGAACCCTGTCTTGTGACTTTGGGAAAGCTACCCCCACTTTCTGGTAACAATCTACTCACCTATAAAATGCAGCAGCAAATCATGTGGTCATTAAGGCCTTTTCCACGTTTGATAGTTTGTAACTCTGCTCTTAAGAATGCTAGAAAATTTATTAATATCTTTTTTAAGAAATCAAATTTTGTGTTTTTTATTATATATATTTTTTCATTTTTAAAGAGAGAGGAAGGGAAGGAGAAAGAGAGGGAGATAAATTTCAATGCGTGGTTGCCTCTTACACTCCCCCTACTGGGGACCTGGCTGGCAATCCAAGCATGTGCCTTGACTGGGAATCAAACAGGTGACCCCTTTGGTTTGCAGGCCTGTGCTCAATCCACTGAGCCACACTAACCAAGGAAATTTATTAATATGTTAATGTGCCATGCACTTTGCAAGCTGTATGATGTACAGAATTTTAAAAAATCATAGAAAAATCTATAAAATATAAATCTGATATTTAGTCCATTGTGTAACTAAATTCCTTACAAAGTTATGACACCAAAGTTGCCAGTCTCCAAAGCTGTAGGCTTAATCAGTTTGCTGCACAAACCCAAGGCAATGGGTGTCTGCATTGCTGGTCTGCTTCTTATTCAGAGTTCACAGTCAGGATCATGGGTTTTACTTAATAGTCTTTCATCAAATTTCCAATAGATTAAACTAAGGCTGCTAGTAGATGTTTCCATTGGAGAATATATATAAAACAACCCCAAATATCTCTGTGTTATGGTTATAAAGCCCTTCATTTTGTATAGCACTTTTCCCACCCCAAAGTAACATTCTTTTATCTGCTTTTGTACAAGGGGGAGTAAGGCAAATATTTAGATATGTAGGGAAACACTTTGCAAGGCATGGAAATGTAGCTCAGCACCCACGTGGAAAAGTAGTGGGGAATGAGTCAGCATGCAGGAATATGCCTGTGAAGAAGTTCTCCCATGGAAAATCAGGCCTGCATTATACATAGGCTGCTTTGTGACTTGTTCTTGCTAAAACTCTCTCACCCTGAGTTCAGGCAGCAAATGCTTACTGCATATTTTTAAAGCAACTTCCTGAAGTCTGTGCTAATTCTCCCAAGGATTGAAGTGTAACCAGATCTATTACTCTTATCATTCCCTTGCATTTGCAACATTTTTTCCTTGTTAATCTGTAAGAAGTAATCACTAACATCCCTTCCGGTTGCTATCTGTAAAAAGTAATTACCTAAAGCAAACCTAAGTATAATGAATGAAAACCTTCCTTTTTAAAAAATATATTTTATTGATTATGCTATTACAGTTGTCCCATTTTCCTCCCCTCATTCCCCTCCACCCTGCACACCCCCTCCCACCCACATTCCCTCCTTTAGTTCATGTCCATGTGTCATAAGTTCTTTAGCTTCTACATTTCCCACACTATCCTTCCCCTCCACCTGTCTATTTTCTACCCACCATCTATGCTACTTATTCTCTGCACCTTTTCTCCCTCTCTCCTCCTCCCACTCCCCTGTTGCTAACCCTCCATGTGATCTCCATTTCTGTCTTTCTGCTCCTGTTGTAGTGGTTTGCTTAGTTGGCTTTTCTTTTAGGTGTGGTTGTTAATACCTGTGAGTTTGCTGTCTTTTTACTGTTCATATTTTTATCTTCTTTTTCTTAGATAAGTCCCTTTAACATTTCCTATAATAAGGGCTTGGTGATGATGAACTCCTTTAACCTAACCTTATCTGAGAAGCACTTTATCTGCCCTTCCATTCTAAATGACAGCTTTGCTGGATAGAGCAATCTTGGATGTAGGTCCTTGACTTTCATGACTTGGAATACTTCTTTCCAGCCCCTTCTTGCCTGGAAGGTCTCTTTGGAGAAATCAGCTGACAGTCTGATTGGAACTCCTTTGCAGGTGACTCTGCCTTTATCCCTTGCTGCTTCTAGAATTCTCTCCTTCATTTTAATCTTGGCTAGTGTAATGATGATGTGCCTTGGTGTGTTCCTCCTTGGGTCCAACTTCTTTGGGACTCTCTGAGCTTCCTGGACTTCCTGGAAGTCTATTTCCTTTGGCAGATTGGAGAAGTTCTCCTTTATTATTTGTTCAAATAAGTTTTCCACTGGTTGCTCTTCTTCTTCCCCTTCCAGTACCCCTATAATTTGGATGTTGGGACATCTAAAGATGTCCTGGAGGTTCCTATGCCTCTCCTCATGTTTTTGAATTCTTATTTCTTCATTCTTTTCTGTTTGGTTGTTTGTTTCTTCCTTCTGGTCCACTCCATTGATTTGAGTCCCAGTTTTCCTCCCATCTCTATTGGTTCCCTGTGAGTTTTTCTTCATTTCACTTATTGTAGCCTTCATTTTTTCATCTAATTTGTGAGCAAAATCAACCAATTCTGAGAGCATCCTGATCACCAGGGCTTTGAATTATGCCTCTGATAGATTGGCTATCTCTTCATCACTTAGGTAAATTGGCTCTGGGGCTTTGATTTGTTCTCCAGTTTGAACCATTTTTGTTTCATTTTTTTTTCTTCTTTTTTTTTTTTTTTGCCTAGTTGCGGATGTTACGTAGTAGGGGTGGAGACTTAGGTGTTCCCCAGGGCATGACAGCCCAGTCCCTGGGTAGTCCGCTGTATGTGGGGGCGGGGTTCGAGAGGAAACAATGGCAGTTGCCCTGCTCACTCTTGGATTCCAGTCCCTTCCACTGCTTCCCCTTCACCTGGATTATCTGCACACCAATGTGGGACCACCTGGTCAGCCAGCTGCCTTGCACAGTCTCACTGGGTCTGCACAATTGCCACCTTGTGCCCGGGGTCTGCCAGCTGCTGCTGCTGCCTGCATGCCTGGTCCGCACCTCCACTTTTTCCTGCTGCGACTCTGCCCCTCTTACTGGTCTGGATGAATGGTTGTTGGACTTCGAACAGTTCAATTTTCTATGAGTTCTGGTTGTTTTCTTGTTTCTAAATCTTTGTTGTCCTTAATTTTGGTTGTGAGAGGAGGCACAGTGTGTCCACCTACGCCTCCATTTTGGCTGGAAGTCTGAAAACCTCCTTTGATGTATGCTGTTAGAAAGCCAATAAAAGCTTGTTGAGGCAAGGGTCGGGGCACTTTCCTATTGAGAGAGTGGCTAGGCCGCACCAAGGTGCTCTCAAGTTGAGAGAGTAGCTGTGCCATCTCTTTTCCTCCACAGGAACCAGTAGTCAGTGTGAATTTATCTTGTCTCATCCACAATGCTGTGGACACTGTGGGCTGGTGTCATGTCAAGATATGGCTAGTTTTGTTATTTTAACTCATTATCACTAAAAAAACTTAAGAAGTCAAATCTAATTACAATATTTAAAACGATAAGGCAAATTCAAAAGATATATCAAATGTCTGTAGGTAAAGCATCTAGTGGTGTCATTTGCTTAGAAAATTCAATTATGGTTAAGCTTCACAGATTTTCTTTAAAATAAAACAGGTGGTATTCTCTCTCCATCATCTTCTAGGTAGGTTTGGCTAGTGTCAGGCAGCCCTTTGACAATCATTTTTTACACATTTCATAATATAGCTTTGCATGAAAATCAAGAAAACCTGGTTTGAGTTTAATTTCTTCTAACTTCATTCCTTATTTGAAAAATAATATTTAAAAAATCCCCTTTTATTTCTCAAGGGTTTGGCGAAAAACAAGTATGATAATATTGGAATACTGTTATTTATAAATATGCAATCTTTTAAAATCTTTACTACTTTATGTGTAAAAACTGTACAACTTAAAGTTTGTTAAGATAAAGCAAATGATTTTACAAGTACATATGCAGTTTTTAGCACCAAGAAGGAGCAAAACACATACTTCATTCAAATGTTAAAATGAAATAAATGGACTTTTTATGTTCATTTCTACTTCTTCTCTTCAAAAGCATTTTATCTTTTAATAGAACTTTACTTTCTATGCATATTTATTCATGCTTGTTTTCTCATTTAAAAGTTTTAGTAATTTAAAAATATTTATGCAATGTTTACTATGCTCTAGACTCTAGACTGGTTAATAAAAAATAAATACTTTACTGTTGAGAGGTACAATCAGATTCATACATAAAAATTAATTATAACAAATTACAGTAAGTCCGATGATAAAGGGTGTTGAGAAATAGATGGATTTTAACAAAACATAGGTTAAAGTTTTTGAGTATTTTATTGTGGGAGATGAGGAAGAAGGAAAAACCAAGAATGACCTTGACCTGGAAAGCTGGGTGGATAGTGCTCTCAGCCTGTGGGATAGAGATTTTGAAGAATAGTAGGTTTGTATGAAAAAAGTGATATCTCAGTATAGAATACAATTAGTCTGAAGTGTCTTTAAGACACCCAAATAGAAGTGCCAATTGGTAAGTTGATTTATATGAGTTGAGTTTCGGAAATAGACGTTGTAACGTGGGGATTAGAATTTGAGTCACCAGCATATAATAACTTTTCCATCTTCATAGTATGATAGTTATATATAAAATCCCCTTCAAGGAGAAAATATACTTGAAACATGTGAATCCATGAGCACATTTAGTCAACAATAGTCAGCATTCAGGGATTGCCCTTTAAAGGAACTTGGTAAGTGCACTATTCCAATGAGTCTAAGTAGGGTTGATCCACTATCTTTCATCTTTCAAATGTAGATTTATATAAGGGCAGGGATATATTCTCACACAAACTGAAAATTCATTCAAAAGAGATGAATTGGAGTCACACATGCTAAAAGTTAAAATTTAACCTCCTCCACTGAAAAGCTTCCGCTTTATCACACAGATCAGCAATGTGAGAAAAATAGGGCTTAACAAGCAAATCATTGTTCAGATGCTGAGGGAGTAAATTTGGGTCTATATTTTAATTTGAGTCCTATAGTTATGGATGCAGATAGCATTTTTTGACACTGTGCTGATTCTTAATAACAGATACTTAGCACACATTTCATTTTAGATCAGTTGCTCTTGAAGACCCATATAAAATATACTCAAAATTGCTTTTCCAAAAATCTGAATTTGCAGATGTTAGAGACTTTGATCTCTACCATTCTCTCTTATTCTTCATCTCTATCCTATTCAAACCATTCCTTTTATGCATTCTTAAAATTTGTTTAATGACATTAAAACACTTTTTATTCATTAGATGTTAAGAAGCAAACCTGTCATTTTATTGATTAAATTTTTGGAGACCTTATTTACCATTAAAATAACAAAAATAGTAAAATTAATTTTATTATTTAAAAAAATCTTTATTGTAGTTTTGCCATTGCCATTAGTCCCCTACAACTCCCCCTCAACAAATACCACACTGTCGTCCATGTCCATGAGTCCTTTTTATGCTTAATCCTCCCATCCCCTAATCTCTGCCACCCCCAACCCCAGCTGTCATCCTGCTCTCCATCTGTGAGTCTGACCCCATTTTTCTTGTTAGTCAGTTTGTTTATTAGATTCCATACATGAGTGAAATCATCTGGTATTTGTCTTTCTCTGACTAGCTTATTTCACTTAGCATAATGTTTTCCAGGTCCACCTATACTGTCTCAAAGGTTAAAATTTTCTTTTTACACCCAAAAAGTATTCCATTGTGTAAATGTTCCATGGTTGTTTTATCTACTCATCTAGTGCTGAATACTTGGGCTGCTTCCTTATCTTGGTGACTGTAAATAATGTTGCAGTGAACATAGGGGTGCTTATGTTCTCTCAAATTGGTGTTTTGTGTTCCTTTGGATATATTCCCAGAAGTGGGATTACTGGGTCAAAAGGCAGATGCATTTTTAATTTTTTGAGGTATCTCCATACTGCTTCATACAGTGGCTGCATCAATCTGCATTCTCATCAAAAATGCAAAAGGGTTCCCCTTCCTCTATATCCTTGCCAGCACTTGTTGTTTACTGATTTACTGATTCTAGTCATTCTGACAGGTGTGAGATGACATCTGATTGTGGTTTTAATTTGCATTCTCTGATGATTAGTGATGTTGATCATCTTTTTGTATGTCTATTGGCTATCTGTATTTCCTCCTTGGAGAAGTGTCTATTCAGGTCTTTGCCCATTTTTTAATTGGGTTGTTTGTTTTCTTGGTGTTGAGTTTTGTAAGTTCTTTATAAATTTTAGATATTAGCCTTTTATCACATGTATTGGGAAATGTGTTTTCCCATTCTGTGGGTTTTTTATTTTGTTAATGATTTTCTTTGCTGTGAAAAAAACTTATTAGTTTGATGTAGTCCCATTTGTTTATTTTTTCTTCTGTTTCCCTTGTCTGGGGAGTTATATCTGATAAAATATTGCTACAAGCAATGTCTGAGATTTTGCTAGGTTTTCTTCCTGGATTTTTATGGTTTTGAGTCTAACATTTAAGTCTTTGGTCAATTTTAAATTTATTCTCATGTGTAGTATAAGAAGCTGGTGTAGTTTCATTTTTCTGCATGTATCTGTCCAACTTTTTCAGTACCATTTATTGAATAAACTATTAGCCCATTGTATGTGCTTGTTTCCTCTGTTAAAAATTAATTGACTATGAAAGTGTGGGTTTATTTCTGGGCTGTCTATTCTCTTCCATTGATCCTTGTGTCTGACTTTATGCTAGTATGATGCTGTTTTGATTACTGTGGCCTTATAGTGTAGTTTGATATTGAGCAGTGTGATTCCTTCAACTTTGTTCTTCTTTTTCAGGATCGATGTTGCAGTGTGGGGCCTTTTGTGGTTCTATAGAAATTTATGAAATATTTGTTCTAGTTCTGTGAAATATGTCATTGGAATCTTGATAAGAATTGCACTGAATCTATACATTGCTTTGAGTACTATGGATATTTTAATGATCTTAATTTTTCCTATCAGTGTACATGGTATACATTTACATTTACTTGTACCTTCTTCAATTCCTCTCTTCAGTGTCTTATAATTTTCTGAATACAGGTCTTTTACTTCCTTGGTTAGGTTTATTACTAGTTATTTTGTTATTTTTGAAGCAATTATGAATAGGTTTGTTTTCTTAATTTCCCTTTCTGTTAGTTCATTATCATAATATGCAAATTCAACTGATTTCTGGATATTAATTTTGTATCTTGCTATTTCGCCAAATTTGTTTATCAAATAAAAAAAGATTCCAAGTTCAGGCTTTGCCCAAATGCCTACGGTTTTAACTATGTTGAATTAACTTTTTCCTTTTTAAATGTGCCTCACCTTACATAACTACAGTGAATATCTTCAGGTAAGTTATAGTTTTCTTATTTTAAATTGTTTTATTTAGAAAATTAGGAGTACAATTCCTGAATCAAAGAAATCTTCACTTAAATTTTCATATTACTTTCCAAATGTTTGAATAATTTGCAGCTTATTGACTTTGGGAGCAATTGTGTTATAGCTTTTAAATCCATATCTTCACAAATCCCATTTCTTTGTCCTGCTGAGCACTGGGTTTCTAGGCAAAGTTGCAAATGTTTGCTTTAGGTATTTTACTGTACTACTATTGAAGTGTTCTTATATTGGGAATAGAGGAAGGAATTAGAAAAATTTTGTTTAATTTTAGGTACCATAAACAAGAATAATATTAAAATTGTTTGTTTGGCATAGACATTACACAATCAGAAGTAATATTTGATCAATTACAATGCAGGGCAGTGATAACAACCTATACAGCTAAACTAGTGAGTTGGCCTGAATGTCAGCCTTCCCTAGGAAGTCATCCATGGCCAGGAAGACAGGTAATGAGTTGATAATACAGTTGAGAAACCATAACTTAGATTCAGTAGCTTACTCTGTCTAAGCTGTTTTAGAAACTATTCAACTTAAGCCACTAGTCTTTTCACCATCAACTGCCAACTGATGTTTAAGTACTAGAGTGAAAAGAAGAGAAATTTGAACAGCTAAGAAAAATTGAAGAGGTGCTCAATGTTCCTTATAGTCAAAGAAATGCAATTTGAAAGAAGTAGATCTCATTTTATACCCATGATTATCAAAGATTGTAATGTTAGAGTACTCTTGCTGTCAGCCAAGATATGGAGGAAAGAAAATGTTATTGCTATTGAAACTGTAAAATGATGTCTTGTTTCTGAATGGCAATCTGGCAACACTTTGAGAAATTAACTATGAATATTCCTTATCAGCCTGGATTCTACTCACTCACGTCAGTAGTCAGACAGGCAAGAGTGTTTATCATGACATAGTTTGAGATGGGCTATAGAGGTACCACATGAATGATAATGAATAACTAAATACAATGCTTGGATAAAAAGCCATATGGACAGATTTTAAAATATAATGTTTTACTATTAACAAATAGAAAAGACTTATAACATGATGCTATTTATGTAAATTAAAATATTTTAAAAAACATGATATATTTGTGTATGTATATTTAAAGAGAGATTACAATTAAATAGGTAGATGAATAAGTGGCCAAATTTCCCTTCAAATGAAGCTTTACAAAAGATATACATCAAGCATCTTTGAGCAGGATCCTATAAGGGAGAAAAGAGTAATGAGAACAAGGATGAGGGAAAATACAATAAAATTCAAAAATCAAGGGCCTATCATAGAAACCTGATAATAGTGTGCCTTAATATAAGAAGTGTGATTAATTCAACTATTTGTATCAGACATCAAAATAGAAAATAAACAAAGGAAGGAGGAGAGGAAGAGGAAGGAAGGACAGAGAAAGACACAAAGAGAGGTAGATATGAAGTTTGGTATACATGTAGGCAGACATAAAGAAAGGAAGAAAGAAAAACAAAATAATACATTTTCTTCAAACTGTGGAATCTACATAAAAATTAAACTTAGTTTGTCAAAAATGCAGCTATAAAAATTTTGTAAACAACGTTAAAAACCAATGCTGGGAAAAACATTTGCAAATACAGGGGTGGACAAAAGTAGGTTTATAGTTGTTCATATGGAAAAATATATAATACATAGACAATGGAGGGGTATTGACTGTGGGAGTAGGGGTGAAAACTTAGGGGTAAGCAATGGGGGAAAAGGTGGGACAGCTGTTACTGAACAATGATAAATTAAAAAAAGAAATAGCAAATGAAGGTAAAAGAGAAAAATACAAGAATAAGTAGTGATACAAAAATAAACTTTGTTTTATGTACTTATGGCCTGTAAACCTACTTTTGCTCACACCTGTATATGACAGAAACAGCATTATTTCTTTGGCATATTAGAAAACCTTACAAATTGACAACCCAACATCAAAAACACTTATAGTAGAGGTAGTTCATAGGAAAATAATTATAAATGTCAAATAAATATATGAAGTTACCTAAATTTAATTGTAATTAAAGTACTTAATTGATGAACAAAAACAACAATTTGATTTGTTCATCTACTGAAATAGCACAAAGTTTCATAACGCACACTAGTGATAAATAGAAAGATTCTAGAGATTTCATACATTGTTGAAGGAAGTATATAATTGATATAGCCTTATTTAAAGGGCATTTTGGTCATATCAATCAAAATCATAATACATATTCTCTTTGACATTGTGGAAATTATTCTATACATTTATTAGCACACATGTGGAAACATGCACATATTTACCCTCTTGTAATTTGGGCAATTTTTTTAACTTCTAGGTGCCTCATTTTTCTCATTTGTACAAGTAAGATAATAGTAACTATCTCATAAATTTGGTGTGTGTATTAAAAAGCTATTATATGTAAATTACTTGGAACAGTGCCTGGTATGTAGAAACAATAATAATGATAATAACATAGGCAATATCATGACTACTGCTACTAGTTGTATTTATGGTAACATTATTTTTAATACTAGGCAACCACTGAAACTAATTTTTATCAATAGAATGATAGTTAAATGAATCATATCTATCAAATGACATGTTCTCTGTTTGTAGTAAGAAGAAAGATTCCAATAATATATTATTAAGTGAATAAAGAGAAATTCAGAACCATGTAAATATATCCTAAGTTTGTACTTGTATGAAAAAGAAAGGATGTTTCTCTCTCTCTCTCTTTTTTTTTTCCAGGGCAAGATTTCTTAATTTAATTTTCTTTTTTTTACATTGTGCTTCAAGTGTAGTTTTCTGCCTTTTCCCCCATCCCAGACCAACCCCCCCACCTCTAGGCACCTCCCTCCTGTTTCCACCCCCCCGCCCCCTAGTTACTGTCCATGTGTCCTTTATACTTGTTTCTGAAAACTCATCATGCTTCTCCCCTGAAATTCCCTCTCCCCTCCCCTCTGGTCATTGTCAGCCTGTTCTCAATTTCAATGTCTTTGGTTATATTTTGTTTGTTTTCTTGATTAGGTTCCTGTTAAAGGTGAGATTGTATGGTATCTGTCTTTCACCTCCTGGCTTATTTCACTTAGCATGATGCTCTCCAGTTCCATCCATGCTGTTGCAAAGGGTAGGAGCTCCTTCTTTCTTTCCACTGTGTAGAATTCCATTGTGTAGATGTACCATAGTTTTCTGATCCATTCATTTACTGATGGGTGCCTAGGTTGCTTTCAGCACTTGGCAGTTGTAAATTGTGCTGATATGGACATTGGGGTGCATAAGTTCTTTTGGACTGGTGTTTCAGGGTTCTTAGGATATAATCTTAGCAGTGGAATTGCTGGGTCAAAAGGCAGATCCATTTTTAGTTTTCTGAGAAAATTCCATACTGTTTTCCATAGTAGTTGCACAAATCTGCAATCCCACCAACAGTGCACTAGGGTTCCCTTTTCTCCACACCCTCTCCAACATTTGTTGTTTGTTGCTTTATTTATGATGGTCACTCTGACTGGTGTGAAGTGGTATCTCATTGTGGTTTTAATTTGCACCTCTCTGATGGCTAGCAATACTAAACATCTTTTCATGTGTCTCTGGACCCTCTGTACGTCCTCCTTGGAGAAGTGTGTGTTCGGGTCCTTTGCCCATTTTTTAATTGGGTTGCTTGTCTTCCTGGATTGGAGTTGTATGAGTTCTTTATATATTTTGGAGATAAAACCCTCCTCCAAGGTATCACTGACAAATATGTTTTTCCATACAGTTGGTTCTCTTTTCATTTTAATGCCGTTTTCTTTAGCCATGCAGAAAAGCTTTCTATTTCAATGAGATCCCATTTCTTTATTCTTTCCTTTGTGTCCGTTGCTCTAGGGAACATATCAGTAAAAATACTGCTGTGTGGAATATCTGAGACTTTCTTGCCTATGTTCTCCTCTAGAACTTTAATGGTGTCACAACTTATATTTAAATCTTTTATCCACCTTGAATTTATTTTCATGTGTGGTGTAAGTTGGTGTTCAAGTTTCATTATTTTGCATGTAGCTGTCTAGCTCTCCCAACATCATTTGTTGAAGCGGCTATTTTTACTCTACTTTATGCTGTTGCCCCCTTTTTCAAATATTAATTGACTGTAGAGACTTGGGTTTATTTCTGGGCTCTCTATTCTGTTCCATTGGTCTATCTGTCTGTTTTTATGCAGGTACCAGGCTGTTTCGATCACAGTGGCCTTGCTGTACAGTTTGGTATCAGGTATTATGATCCGTCCTACTTTGCTCTTCTTTCTCAAAATTGCAACAGCTATTCAGGGTCATTTGTGGTTCCATACAAATTTTTGAAGTGTTTGTTCTATGTCTGTGAAATATGCCATTGGTAATTTAGTAGGTATTACATTGAATCTGTAAATTGCTTTGGGTAGTATGGACATTTTGATGATGTTGATTCTTCCGATCCATGAACACAGTATATGTTTCCATTTGCTTGTGTCTTCCTTGATTTCTTTCTTCAGTGTTGTATAGTTTTCTGAGTGCAGGTCTCTTACCTCCTTGGTTAGGTTTATTCCTAGGTATTTTATTTTCCTTGTTGCTATATCAAATGGGAATTTTTTCCTGATTTCTTCTTCTGATGTTTTCATTATTGGTGTACAAAAATGCCTTTCATTTCTGGATATTGATTTTGTATCCGGCTGTTTGGTCAAATTTATTTATTAGGTCGAGCAGCTTTTTGGTGGAGTCTAGAGGATTTTCTATGTATACTATCATGTCATCTGCAAACAATGACAGTTTTTTTCCTCCTTTTGAGTTTGGATGCTTTTTATTTGCTTTTCTTGTCTGATTGCTGTGGATAAAACTTCCAATACTATATTGAATAGAAGTGGTGAAAGTGGACAACCTTGTCTTGTTCCTGATCTTAGGGGGAAAGATTTTAGTTTTTGTCCATTGAGTATGATGTTGGCTGTAGGTCTCTCATATATGGCCTTTATTATGTTGAAGAATGCTTTCTCTATTCCCACTTTGCTGAGTATTTTTATCATAAATGGGTGCTGTACCTTATCAGATGCTTTTTCCACATGTTGATATGATCATGTGATTTTTATCTTTCCTTTTGTTTATGTGATGTATTACATTTGTTGATTTATAAATATTGTACCATCGTTTCATCCTTGGGATGAATCCCACCTTGCCATGGTGTATGATCTTTTTAATGTATTGCTGGATGAAGTTTGCCAATATTGTGTCAAAGATTTTAGTGTCTATGTTCATCAGTGATATTGGCCTGAAGTTTGCTTTCTTTGTTGTGTCTTTATCTGGTTTTGGGATTATGATGATGCTGGCTTCATAAAAATAGTTTGGGAGTGTTACATCATTTTGGATTTTTTGGAATAGTCTGTGAAGTATAGGGGTTAGCTCTTCCTTAAATGCTTTGTAGAATTCTCCTGTGAAACTATCTGGTCCAGGGCTTTTGCATGTCAGGAGTTTTTTGATTACTACATCAATTTCATCTGCTGTTATTGGTCTGTTCAGGCTTTCTGCTTCTTCTTCATTGAGATTTGGAAGATTATATTTTTTCTAGAAACTTGTCCATTCACCTAGGTTTTCAAATTTTTGGCATACAGTTCTTCATAGTAATTTTTTACAATCCTTTGTATTTTGTGGTATCAGTTGTAATCTCTTCTCTTTCATTTCTGATTGTGTTTATTTGGGTCCACTCTCTTTTTTTCTTGATTAGCCTGGTTAAAAGCTTGTGGATTTTGTTAATCTTTCCAAAGAACAAGCTCCTGGATTCATTGATCCTTAGAACTGTACTTTTAGTGTCTATGTCATTTAATTCTGCTCTGATCTTGGTTATTTCCTTCCTTCTACTTGCACTGGGCTGTCGTTGTTGTTCCTCACATTCTTGTAGCCATAGGGTTAGGGCATGTGTTTGAAATGTTTCTATCTTTTTTTTAGGTAGGCTTGTATTGCTATGAACTTACCACTCAGGACTGTCTTTGCTGTGTCTCCTAAGATTTGGGTCATTGTTAGTTCATTATTGTTTGTTTCCAGAAACTTTTTGCTTTCCTCCCTAATTTCATTCTCAACCCATTCATTGTTTAATAGCATGCTATTCAATCTCCATGATTTTGAGTGTTTTGGGTTTTTTCCTTGGGGTTGGTTTCTAGTTTCAGTCCTTTGTGGTTGGAAAAAATGCTTGACATCATTTCATTTTTTTTTAATTTGTGGAGGCTTGTTTTGTGTCCTATTATGTGGTCTATCTTTGAAATTCTTCCATGTGCACCTGAAAGAATGTGTATTTTGCTTCTTTTGGATGAAAGGCTCTCTATATATCAGTTAAATCCATTTCATCTATGGCAATGTTCAATGCCACAATATCTTTGTTGATATTTTGTTTGGGAGATTTGTCCATTTTTGACAGTGGGGTGTTAAAATCCCCTACTATAATTGTGTTGCTGTCAATATCTTTCTTGCAGTCCTCCAAGATTTTCTTTATGTTTTTAGGTGCTCCTATGTTGGGTGCATTTGTGTTTACAATGTTTATGTCTTCTTGATAGATTCTTCCCTTAAGTAGTATGAAGTGACCTTCTGGGTCTCTTTTTATGACTCTTTCTTTGAAGTCTATTTTGTCTGATATGAGTATTGCTACCCCGGCTTTTTGTTTCCTTTTTGTTTGCTTGGAATATTTGTTTCCAGCCCTTCACTTTCAGTCTGTTTAGGTCTTTCATTCTGAGGTGGGTCTCTTGTAGGTAGCATATGTGTGGATCATGCTTTCTTATCCATTCAGCTATTCTGTGCCTTTTGATTGGAGCATTTAATCCATTTACATTGAAGGTTATTATTGATAGGTACTCATTCATTGCCATTTTTCATACCTGTGTTCCTCTCGCTCTCACTCTCTTCCTTCTGTTTTTTAAAGCAGTCCCTTTAGCATCTCTTACATAGCTGGTTTGGTGGAGGTGTATTCTTTTAGACTTCTTTTGTCTGGGAAGCTCCTTATTTGGCCTTCCATTTTAATTGATAGCCTTGCTGGATAGAGTAGTCTTGGTTGCAGGCCTCTGGCTTTTATTACTTGTAGTATTTCTTGCCATTCTCTTCTGGCTTGTAATGTTTCCATTGAGAAATCTGCTGCTAGCCTTATTTGGGCTCCCTTGTATGATAGTTCCTTTTTCTCCCTTGCTACCTTTAAGATTCTCTCTTCATCTTGAAATTTTGTCATTTTAATTATAATGTGTCTTGAAGTGGGCCTCTTTGGGTTCCTCTTGATTAGGACTCTCTGTGTTTCCTGGATTTGCATGACTTTCTCTCTCATCAAATTAAGGAAGTTTGAGAGGACAAGATGGCAGCAAGGTAGATGGAAACAGAGTCCATCTCCCCCTGCATATGGGTGATACACCTCGCAGATCTTCTGAGGAACAGAGTGAAAAGCCAACAGTATTATAGAATATATGAAGACTGGAGACCAAAAAATATAGAGGACATTGAAAAATTAGACGGTAAGGAGAGTGCTTAAGGACAATAAGGTCCCTAGGACCAGCACAGGGACCAGGGCAGCTGCAACCCCAGGCCCAGCGCCCGCCAGGTCTGCTGCAAGGTTCTTGGGAGAGAGCCAAGCTGGGCTGTATGAGACCAGGTGCTTATTTTGACCAGAGGACTTTAATAGGAGGAATTTTTCAAAAAGAAAAAGATAAAAAAGAGGCACTCTGCATGGCTATTTGGGGAATTCTGTGCAGCAGTCCCCCGCCTCTTGCGCCCCTACCCCTGCAGTCCTGAGTCGGTGTACACCTGGTTTGGTCTAGCAGGGCTGGTCTGAGCTCACTCCAGAAGCACTGGGAACAGTGTTCACCCAGTCTGTGGCACAGTGGGGCCCTCCCACATCCACTGCAGAAGCATCACGGATTGTAGGCACTTGGTCCAGTCTGGCAGGGCATGCCCGCACTCACTCCAGAAGCACCAGGGACAGTGCGTACCCCATCCAAGGTCCACAGCTACTGGTATACAGAAAACTAAAAATGGATCTGCCTTTTGACCTGGCAATTCCACTGCCAAGATTATATCCTAAGAACCCTGAAACACTAGTCCAAAAGAACTTATGCTCCCCAATGTTCATAGCAGCACAATTTATAGTAGCCAAGTTCTGGAAGCAACCTAGGCACCCATCAGTAAATCAATGGATCAAAAAACCATGGTACATCTACACAATGGAATTCTACACAGTAGAAAGAAAGAAGGAGCTCCTATCCTTTGGGACAGCATGGATGGAACTGGAGAGAATTATGCTAAGTGAAATAAGCCAGGAGGTAAAAGACAAATACCATATGATCTCACCTTTAACAGGAACCTAATCAAGAAAACAAACAAAATATAACCAAAGACACTGAAATTGAGAACAGGCTGACAGTGACTGGAGGGGAGGGAATTTCAGGGGAAAAGCATGATGTGTTTTCAGGAACAAGTATAAAGGGCACATGGACAGTAACTAGGGGGGTGGTGGAAACAGGCGGGAGGTGGGGAGGGGTGGAGGGGTTGGTCTAGGATGAGAGGAAAGGCAGAAAACTGTACTTGAACAACAATTAAAATTAAAAAATATTAAAAATTAAAAAATAGGGAAATTTTCCATTATTACTTTTTCAAACAGGTTTTCTATCTCTTGCTCTTTTTGTTCTCCTCCTGGTATTCCTATTACATGGATATTGTTACATTTCATGTTTTCTTTTATTTCCCTTACTACCTGTTTATTCTTTCTGATTCTCTTTTCTTTCTCTTCCTCTATTTGGGAGTTTTTTTCTACCATGTCCTCCAACTTTCTGATTCAATCCTTTGCTTCATCCATCCTCCTTATAATTCCTTCTGATGTATTTTTTATTTCTGAGATTTTATTGTTCATTTCTTTCTGGTTTTTATTTATAGTTTCTATTTTCTTTTTTATGCTGATGTAGTTTTCACTGTGTTCCTTGTAGTTGTCTGTGAGGTTTTTGAGCATCTTTATAACCATTAATTTGAATTCTATATCTGATAGTTTGGTTACCTCCATTTCATTTAGCTCTTTTAGTGGGGAGTCTTCTATTCCTTTTGATTGCATATTCTTTTTTTTGTTTCCCCATTTTAGTTGACTCTTTATTTTTCTGTGTTTCCTGTTATTTCACTTTGTTAGCTTTCTTTGTAGGGTGAACTTCTGTGGTAGGAATTCTATGAGGTTCAGTGGTAAGGTCTCTAATCTCCTTTATTGGGCATTCCAGGTTGCCCTTTTTTCTGTTTGTGTGGGCTCTCTTCTTGTACTTGGGTTTGTACTTTTTGGTGGTTCCTTTATTGGTGGTTTTTCTCCTCTAGTAGGTATACTGATGTTTACAGCTCCCACCTATTCTTGTACTTGCTCAGAGGCAGGGTGTAGGCAAAGTGGATTAAAACAGCAAGAAAGTGTTTTTTGAGGGGTTTAAAGTACAAACAAGGAGAAAAGAGATAGGAGATTCTTTGGATAAGTATAGGGTTAACTGTGATATTTCTCCCAACTAGCCACTTTTTATAAAATGTGGAAGAGAGATAAGACTCTTGTTAGAGGGGAAGATGATTGTGAGCTGAATCCAGAAAACAGAGTGCTTATGCAAGGTTAGATGATGAGATATAGTGAGATTAAAGTATAGAAAGTATATGTAGTGTAAGAGAGAATGGAGTTAACCACAACAATACTACTGTTCAGTGGGCTAAGATCATGGAAGGTTGCTGTGTAGTATGTACAATTGTATGGAACAAAATTTATTTACAATAAATAGTACTGGAACAACAATAACATGACAAGAAATACATGACTTTGATAAACAGAATAGAAAGTACCCAATCAAGAGTTGGGTGTTATTGCAACATGGGTGAAGTGAAAGAAGGAAAATTAAAATGCAATACAAAGAGAGAATAAGGAAAAAACAGTCAAGCAATGCAATTAAACAGAGAAATGAATCGAGGATAACTAAACATATGGAAGAGAAATAAAAAAACTAATAAAAGAGTTAAAATTGCAAGCTAATAATAATACACATACACAATAAAATGCCAGGTCTGTGGGTTACAAAGTGACATTTATCTCAGTTTCTAGGTTTTTGGGGTTAGCCTTGTGCTCCCCCTTTTGATTTGTCTCTGGACCCTTTGTAACTCCATGTCTTATTTTCTCACTTGGAAGAAGAAGAAAAAAAAGAAAAAAAGGTGGGTGCAGGAAGAGAGAGGATCCAAAAAGAAAAAAGATGATAATAATAAGCCTCCTGCTGACTTTAAACCTGTTCAGAGAGTTCTGGTGGTCTTCCTAGATGCTACAGGAAGAGGGTGCTGAGCTTTGCTTTTCTCCCTTCCTTTGGTTCTGAGAGGATGGGGACCAGGTTCGAGTCACACTATTCACAGTTTCCTGGCCTCTGGCCCAGGTCTTCTGTGAGCTGCCAGGCTCAAATCAGTCACTCAGCTGCTCACAGCGTGAGTTGGTGCAGAGCCCGAGACAAGTGGGCTGCACAGTTCCCCCTACTACTGTCTTTGTGCGCACAGTGCCAGAGCTGCAGGGTACGTGGTTCCCCTCCTCCACTCACTCTGAGTGCATGCAGTGCTAGACAGGTGGGGTGCAAGGTTCAGCGCAAGGTTCAGCTTGGCTACTGTCTTTGGGCACACTGTGCGAGACCTCTCTTGTCTTTAAAGAGAAAATGATTTCACTTATATGTGAATCTAATGAAAAAAATAAATGAGCAAACAACATAGAAACAGACTCATAGATACAGAGCACAGACTGACAGCTGTTAGAGGGGAGTGGGGATAGAGGGCTGGGTGAAAAAGATAGAGACCAAGCAAATAAATTATAGACACAGCCAACAGTATGGTGATTACCAGAGGAAAAAGGGGGTGGGGATGGTAAAAGAGGGTAAAGGAGGCATAAATGGTGATGGAAGGAAATTTGACTGGGGGTGGTGAACACACAACATGATATACAGTTGATGTATTATAGAATTGTACACTTGAAACCCATATAATTTTATTAACCAATGTCATCCCAATAAATTCAGTAAAAAAGAAACAAACAAAAAAGAAAGGATGTAATAATGTTATTAATGGAGATAGAATGTGGGATTCTTTAAACTGCTTGAATTCTTAAGTCCTCTGTTAGTTTTACAATGATAAAAACACTGTTACAATAATCATAAACAGAAAATATTTATTGGTATGGAGAATTACTCTCAATATATTCCTAAGTGAAAATAGCATGTTACAATAGTAAATATTCAGTCACCCTGCTATTCATGTATACATACAAGGTCTCCCAGAAAGTACCCAACCATATAATATGAAAAATAGAGGCATTTATTGAAGAAGATACAAGAAACATTGTACATAGGACAATGACCCTTCATTCTCCTTCAAAATAGGCCCCTTGGGACCTCACACAATCCTCCCAGTCACCCTTAGCTGACCCATTGTATTTTCCTGAATCTCACTGAAGGTCTGAAATCTCTTCCCTTTCAAAGGTGGTTTTAGTTTTGGGAAAAGACAGAGGTTGCTGGGTGCCAAATCTAGGCTGCATGCGGGCTGAGTCACCTGGGTGATTTGAGGTTTCACCAAAAAACTCTGCACAAGACATGATGTATGAGCAGGCATGCTGTCATGATGAAGCTGCCAATCACCAATTGCCCATAGTGGCCTTCTGAATCATCCAAAGAGTTTCCATGAAGCTTAACACAAAATTTGATGCAGATTCAATGCTTTACTTGTTCAGTGATTTTGAATGTGACAGGCACACAGAACACATGCTCACTCAATGGCTTCTACCGTCCCCACTGACTAGTACAGTGAAGTCATCGTTGTTCACACATGTGCATTCCAGTCCAGTCTCTTTGGCTGCCAGGTTACCTCTATGTCACACAAGCCATTCTTGTTATATTAACAATGGCTGGACTTTTTCTGGACAGACCTCATATACACATACAATTGCGGAAAGCTATATGCCAATGTGTAAACACTGATCGTTTCTGGGTAGTGGCATTCTTAGAAGTTTTAGTTCTCTGGCCTGCTCCATGTCTACAGATTTTTTAAAAATAAATATTATTTTGACATGATACAAACTATTACATATATTGGAATATATGTATATATAAATATATTTACTTTCTCAAATATAAAATAGCTATTTCAGTCTTTATGATTTTCAATCTTCTATAAAATTTTATAAATATTTAAATTGAAAAAAATGACATATTCTCTGTTTAATTTCAGCTTTGAAAATTTCTAGCCATGTGAAATTAGTCTATTTAAATGCATGTATTTCTGGGGTTTTGTCTGCTATCTGCAAAGCTGAGAATCAAATAAAAAACAAATACGCAAACCTTTTGTCAATTTTGTCTACACTTGTCTTAGTTGCTAGTGTTATTATAAACTTGTATGAGAGCATCATGTTAAATGATGGTTGAAAGTATTTTATGAGTGTATTTTATAAGTATTTAGTGAGTGTAATAAAACAAAGATTCTGATGCAAAATTAATTATTCATTGTATAGCTAGTCATGTTCAGAAGATATGCCGACTCCACCAATTCCTTCTGTCATCCTTCTGGGCAAACACAAATAACTTTAACTCTCTTATCAACCACGGTTGTTTCACTTCTGTTTTCATGCTCAGCAGTGTCTAAAACAATTTACCATATTTTTCAGACTATAAGACAAACTCCCCCCCAAAATTTGGGAGGAAAAGGGGGGTGCATCTTATAGTCTGAATGTAGCTTACCTGGCTCACTGTAGGAGGGGGGCATGGTGGTGGAGGGGGTCACAGGTTATTAAATATTTTACCACATTTTATTCTTCAAATTTTTTCCCCTTACATTCCTCCTCTAAAACCTAGGTGTGTCTTATGATCCAGCGCATCTTATAGTCCTAAAAATATGGTATTTAACCTAATAAAGCATCAATTAATTTTATCTGAATTAAGTGGGTTAAGCTTAACTAGTCATTGCTTTTATCTAAAATAAATACGTTTATGAGTTTCATATTTTATTTTTATCTTTGGGAGACAGTTTGGTTCTCTATGATAGGGAGGGTATAGAGGGGATTTAAAAATGTACTGGAATGGCTCCTTAACTAACTCACCTCTTTCCTTTTGCTTCCCTTTTGATATTGCTTCTGTGAAACTAAATTCTCTATCTAGAAAGTTTACTAGATCTTTCTTTGATTTAGGTATAGTTATATAATCAGAGTTGAAATTTTAGAATTTATGTCTTCTTGGTGTTTGACTTTTAGGGGACACTTAATATTCTGAAAAGCTTCCCTGGGTTTAAGAAGCCCTGAGTGCCTTCATACAGATGGTGACTTTCAAGTGTTAATTGACACACTCTGTATATCACAAGATGCCAAGATCACCAGATCAGACACCCAAAGAGAAACATCAAAAGCTATCTTTTTCAAAGGAGCTCCCATACACTGTTTGCTGGAAGTGCAAATTGGTGCAGCTTCTCCGGAGAATAATCTGCCAGTCATTATCAAAATTCTAAATGCACCTACACTTTGAATCAACAACCCCATTCCTTAGAACATATCTTATGGATAAACAGGCTTAAGTTAGCCAAAATATACATAAATATTCTATAAAGCATTACTTGTTCTAGCAAAACAACAGACATGACCAAAACTTTCCAATATATTGTGACAATGAAAAAACATTCTTAGGAAATGCATGCTGAAAATCTTAGAAAGAAATATGACAAAATGTTAATATTATTAAATCCAGTTGATGAATCTATGAGTGTTGTTAAAGAAAAAATGTTCAATGGTGTATTAAAGATGGTAAGGCAGACTTTAATCAGCACCATCACAATAGGTATAGGGATGGCTGAAGTGGGATTTTAGAGTGCTGGAGAGAGATTGGGCTTAAGTCCAACTCCAAATACAGCATGGGCTAGTAAAATTTTATAGCCAAGGAGCAGGTGGTAGTCATTGGCTAGAATATTCCTGAGGAGATATAAAGGCTACAGAAGTGAAGGGAGGGGGGTGTTCTGGCTAAACCAACCTAAAAGGATTCTTTCTTTTTCTTTTAAGATTTTATTCATTTATCTTTAGAGAGAGGGGAAGGGAAGGTGAAAGAGAAGGAGAGAAACATCCATGTATGAGATATTTTGATTGCCTCCAATCGAAGAATCTTGCTTGCCTCCAACTGGAGAACTGGTCTGCAACCCAGACATGTGCCTTGATTGGTAATGGAACTGGCAACTTTTGGTTCACAGGCCAACACTAAATGCATTGACCCACACCAGCCAGGGACTTGACAGGATTCTTGCTGAAGACAGACTAGGGTGATCAGATAGTGAAACCAGAAAAGACAGTGGCATTTGTGCCACCTGTCACATACTAAACCCAATAAGCAGAGACAGGGATTGAATCTTTATGAGCACTTTAGTCAGATGGCCAGTGATCTGAGAAGACAGAGGGTTCACATCTGAGAAGACAGAAGAACCAACTTACATTTTCTTTCCAGGCCAGACTTTTATACCAGAAAATAAAGAAGGTGCAGTGAGGGGTTTTGAAATTAGGTGAAAGAAACTACAGCATTCTAGTCCTGGGCAGTTAGCTGTTCCCAGGGGCAGGTGGTCCTCTGTCTCCCGCTGGAACACAATGGCCTGGATGCCTCCACTTGTCCCCAGGCAGTGGACTTTAGCAGTGCCCCAGGAGGTTGGCTCTCTCACCCAGGAGCCAGGATGGGCCTTGTCTGTAGTTTCTGAAACAATAGCTTTAACATATGCATTACTTACTAGATTTATAACTATTAGCCTTAAAAGAAAATTTTTCAACTCTTGAGTCCCTATCATTCCTCACTGTTAGTATTAAACTACCTTATTTCTATGAGATCAGCTTCATATGGAAGTATTCATTTTGTTGTTGGACATGTAACTTAGCATTGGACTGTCTGGTGGGGAGGTTTAGGTGCAGACCCACATAAGGAGGCACATTGTATGCAACAACAAGCTACAATACTGAAGAAAATGACAAGGACAAAAACAATAAATGCCTCTAGAAGACCAGTGATACTAGGCAGCAAAGAGGTTAGTTTAGACAAGTCAATACCAAAGAATCCCTATCTCTGTTTTATATTGGACACCACATCATGTATTTGCATTACTTTATGCTCTATGACAGGGGTGTCAAACTCATTTTCACTGGGGGCCACATCAGCCTCACAGTTGCCTTTAAAGGGCCAAATGTAACTTTAGGACTGTATAAATGTAACTACTCCTGAACAGTTAAGTGAGAGCTCGGAGTTGCCACTGGGTAGAAACAAGGTGCTGGGCTGGATAAAACAAGGTGGAGGGCTGGATTTGGCCCACAGGCCTTGTGTTTGCCACCTGTGAGTTAGGTTAAAATAGCGGAATCCTTTAAATTCTTCACATCCATGGTTATGCCTTAAAAGAAGGTTGTCTATCACTGCATGATTATCCAATACTTCTTTCTCTGACTTGTCCTAGTTCTTGACAGTCAAATAAGTTACCATGGCTGGCTTTATAAATATGGTTAAAGACACATATTCAGCAGGGCTAAAAGATGTAAATCACTGTTATAATCAGGTTCAAAGGAGAGGTCCCAACGATCCCAGGTCAGGTGGGGATTCTAAGGCATAAACACCATTAGTCTTCCCAGAGAGCGTGGTCCCTCAGAACTGTTTGCTGGAACATAGGAATAGACAGTCATTCCACATATCAGAAACCATCATGTGGGTAATTTAACGTTAGCATAAGCTTAAGATACATCAGTGGTGGTGGTGCAATTCATCTTCACACCTGCTGAGAGCACAAAACAATTTCAGTGCAATTGTCAAAAGTTGCACACTCTCTAGCTGGGGCTACATTAGTGACCTTTAAGGAAAACATTTCCCTGTCCTTTATAGTTATCACTGGTCCCCAATTATAAACATCAGAGTAGGTAATTTTCTTTTTGATATGCTCAAGCACAGTATAATTTCTAAGTCTTTCCAAGGGAGTACAAACACCTGCAAGACATGAAGTGAAAGTTTGTTGAACATAAGTTCTTCTTGCAAGACAAAAGTCAGAAATATTCAGAATATTTTTGGTAAATATACCCAAATATTTTCATCCTTTTTGAAAGGAATAAATTGTCCATAACAGGGGATTAAATATGAGGTAATGAAGAGAACACAAGTCATCGTTTCCAAAAGATGACTTTCAGGTCTTTTTGAGATTCAGTGGTCCATTGTTCCTCCAGTGCTTTCTTTACTCTGGTGTGATGAATCCAAGGTTTTATTCCTGCCAGTTTCACCACGGTGGGGCTGGTGAGGAGTATGTCCCAAGGTCCAGTACACTTTTCTTGTAGTTGGCTCTCTGGAGACACTGTCGTCCAAGTCTTGAGTAGCACCTTATCTGCAGACTCAAAGGAATGCAGCAAACCTATGGGGGAGAGGTGTCTAATACAGGCAAGGTCATTAATTACAGCTAAGGTCTGAGTTAAATGTTGTACATATTTCTTTACCTTCACTTCTTGATTTATATACATATTTTCCAGCCCAATCATAGCCTAAAATGGTCACCTGTACACAATTTCATTGGGACTCAATGGAATACCACTTTGAGAAGCCACCCTTTTCCTGAGCAGGGGAATAGGAAAAGCTTGATCCCAATGAAGATAAGTTTCTTAACATAGCTTGCCTATATTTTTCTTTAAGGTGTGATTCATCTTCTCTACCTTCCCAGAAGCTTGAAGTCTCCATGCTGTGTGGAGTCTCCACTTGATTCCTAAAAATTTTACTAATTTTCTATGTAATTTCTGAAGCAAAAACAGGTCCATTATCACTCTGGGTGCTGCCAGGGAGGCAAAAGTAAGAGATTATTTCCTTCAGTAAGGCTTTCACTGCCTCCATGGATTTCTCCATTTTGGTAGGATAAGCTTCTACTTATACTGAAAAAGTGTCAACAAAGACTAACAAATATTTCCACTTTCAGACCCTTGGCATCTGTGTAAAGTCCTTTTGCCAGTCCTCAAGGGGGCAATGTGCTTGGTATTGCAGGGATCTGTCCTGGGATTGTTCTTCTGGCACACAACACACCCAGCAATTGCTTTTTGTATGGCTTTAGAAATTCCAGGACCTGTGAGGCATAGTTTGACATAGGTGGTTAATGAGTCTCTTCCATAGTGTGTGGCCTCATGGAAATCCTTCATGACTGGCCCTGCTAAATGTTCAGGGAAGCAGTATAACTCCTTTCTTATTCTTTTCTTCATCCACTCTCAAGACGTTCTTCATCGAAACCCCAACTCTTAGCTTTCTCTAAGTCTGTAGTTGAATATTCAGGGCCAAATTGTGACAAGTCTAGAACAGGTACCAAAGTCATTATAGACATTCCTTTAGCAGACTCTTGCTGCCTGATCAGCCAGATTGCATCCTCTAGCTGCTTTAGTGTCCTCTTTCTGATGCTCGGGCAGTATATACCTGCCACCTGTAAAGGTACCTGAACAGCCTCTAATCATTTTAAAATTTCTCCTGAATGCTTAATCTCCTTTTTATAGTTCTTTTTCTTCCCAGATTAAATCATGTGCATGCAAAATTAGGAAAGCTTACCTTGAGTCAATATACACATTTACTCTCTTTTCACACACCAATTCCAGTTCCTTCATCAGTGCATTCAGTTCAGCTTTCTGAGCAGAGGTTCCTGGTGGCAAGGCCTTGGCCTCCACTACTCTTTCAAGAGTTGCAAAAAACTGTGGTACATTTACACAATGGAATACTATGCAGCAGAGAGAAAGAAGGAGCTCCTACCCTTTGTGACAACATGGATGGCACTGGAGAGCATTATGCTAAATGAAATAAGCTAGGTAGTGAGAGACAAATGCCATATGATCCCACCTTTAACTGGAACATAATCAACAAAAGGAAAAAAGCAAGTAAAATATAACCAGAGACATTGAAATTAAGAACAATCTGACAGTAACTAGAGGGGAGGTGGGAGGGGAGAAAGGGGAGAAAGGTTTTCAGGAACTACTATAAAGGACACATGAACAAAACCAAGGGGGAGGGTGGAAGCAAGGGAGGGAGTTGGATTTGACTGGCGTAGGGGGAGTGGTGGGAAAAAAATGCAAACAACTGTAACTGAACAACAATAAAATAATAATAATTAAAAAAAGAGTCACAACTATGTACCCAGCCTCTCTGTTTCTTTTGTCCATATAACCACGTACATCTGCATAGACAGTCCAGTCTGCTTCTTCTAAAGAATGGTCCTGTAAATCATTTCTGCTAGAATACACTTCATCATTTATCTCAGCACAGTCATGTATTAGCACAGCCGAGTCAGGCTCTGGGAGAAGAGAGACAGGATTTAACTTACAGTTTTGAGGGAGATGTTGGGATTGTCAAGAGGAATGGCTGGGTAGCTGCCCATTCTTTCAGCAGTGAGCCACATATTTCCCTTTTGCTCCAGGAGGCTCAGCACTTGCTGGGGCATATAACTGTTATAGACTGTCCCAAGAAAAACTTTTCAGCTTCCTCTAAGAGCTCATAGGTGGCTGCCACAGCTTTCAAGCAGGCTGGCCATCCCCAGACAGTATGATCTAGTTTCCTTGATAATTATGCGATGGACTGCAAATGCCACTAAACATTTGGGTGGGGAATCCTAAGGCAACACTCTCTCTCATGCACATATTATTGAAAGGGCTTCAGTAGGTTTGGAAGCCCCAAGGCTGGTACAGAAGCCAGGTGCCCCTTCAGGGATTCAAAAGCCTGAGTGCACTCCTTTGTCCATTCTAAAGGGCTATATTCCAGTCCCTTCTGAGCCTCATACAGTGGTTTAGCAATGAGCCCAAAGTTTGGAATCCAAATGCAGCAGTTGGTTGCCATCCCTAGGAATCTCCTTAACTGTTTCCTGGTTTTGGGAGAGGTCCTCTGTGAACTTTTGTCATACTGTCTGCACCATATTCAGATTTTTCTGCTTAGGGGCACCTTTCCTCATTCCCTTTAGGAGGCATCTTTTATAATGCTCTAAGAGAGAAAGGCCATCCCCATAAGGGTCTCAGTTGGGCTCATTTAGAGGTATTGCCCAGGGAGGGCCCAGAGCCCCATTTGGATTTTCTTGGTATAACCTCTGAGCTTCTTCATTTGCCTTATCCAATACCAGCCTCCACTTATCCCCTGTAAGCAAAGGATTTAATAAGGCTTGTATGTCTGCCCAATTGGGATGATGAGTGGCAAAAACTAATGTAACCAAATCGGTCATTTTAGCAGGATCATCCCTGTAAGAAGGGCTTGAGCTTTCCTACTTTAACAGATCTGATGTAGAAAATGGAGTATGTGCCCAGTAATATCCAGCAGGCTGGCCCTCTGGCCCTACTCCCACTGGAAGTCTCCACAGAGGATATTGCCCTGCCTCATAGGGGCTTTTCCTCCACTGAATTTGGTTCCCTGACTGGTTTCATATGGTGATACCAGTTCAGGTGTACTTTCCTAAGTTTCCTGGCCAAGTAAGGAGGAAGATGCCCAGGACCTGGAGGGGCCTTAGGGACCTTGATCATGCTCATAGCAGTCATATCTAGATCTTCCTGGTCCCCCTCCTCTGGGCTTCCATTATCTTTCACATGCAAATTCCCTTTTCTCTGGACCATTAACTTTTTTTTTTTTTTTAATTCTACATCTTTATCATGTAAACTCAAAAAAAAAAAGAAACCCAATCCAAAAACTTCTAGGTAAGGCATTTTCTCCTGCTTCCCTGAGAAAACAACTCTAGTTACAGTATAATACAGTAATTTAAAGACCTATTCAGTGGCCAGCGCTCTCCTGAGTCTAGACTATACAATACATAAGCTGAACAGTCTTACAATAACAACTGCCTTCGCTCTAGTTATATGTTTATAAGTCAACAAATTAGCCAGAACTTGCCCCAATGGACTGTTTCCTGGAACAGAGGCTTTCCCCCACCCCATTCTACCAGAGAGAGCTCCTTCAGACAGAGATTATTCAAGCTAAATTAGACGTCATTTTTGAGAACGAGCTCTGTAACTCAGAAAGGTACTTTTACCAGATGACCTAAGTCATAACCCAGGATTTTAACCTGAACCAGAAAGCACAAATATTCAATCAAATGTGATAAAGGATGAGAAGTGCTGCAAGTGAGTGGGGAGAATCCCCAAGTGAAATCACTTGGCAGCTGCTTGGGATTCTCTAAATCCAAACCTCTGGGGCTTCTCAGCCCAGGCAGCCAATGGGACTCCTTGCCAAATACCCAAAATTACCGGAGAGTCCCAAAGTTTGTCCTGGAATATAATTTTCAAAATATGAAACTGGAAAAGACACCAGCGTTCATGCCACCTATGACGTATTAAACCCAATAAGCAGAGATAGGGATTGAATCTTACAGGCCCTTTATTCAGATGGTTGGTGATCTGAGAAGAGGGTGGGTTCATACCCTGTAAAAATCATCTTACATTTTCTTTCCAGGCCAGATTTTTATAACAGGGAATAAACAAGGTGCAGTGAGGGGTTTTGAAATTCAAGGAGAATTAGGTGAAAGAAACTGCAGCATTCTCATCCTGGGCAGTTAGCTGTTCCCAGGGGCAGTTGGTCCTCTGTCTCTCCTTAGAACACAATGGCCTAGATGCCTCCACTTGTCCCCAGGCAGTGGTCTTTAGCAATGTCCCAGGATGTTGGCCCTCTCTCCCTGGAGCCAGGATGGGTCTTATCTGTAGTTTCTGAAACAACAGCTTTAACATATGCATTACTTACTAGGCTTATAACTATTTACCATATTTTTCAGATTATAAGACACACTTTACCACAATTTTTTTTCTTCAAAAATTTTCCCCCTATTTTCCTCCTCTAAAACCTAGGTGCATCTGGGGTCCACACTGTAAGACACACCTAGGTTTTAGAGGAGGAAAATAGGAAAAAATTTTTGCAGCAAAAAATGTGGTTGAAAAGTATGTCTTATAGTCTGAAAAATATGGTACCTTAAATGAAAATTTTCCAACTCTTGAGTCCCCTATCAACAGCACATAGAGGATGGTGGAGGATAAGGATAATCAGATTGTGAGAGCTGGGAGTTTTTGCTAAGACCATATTTTATAAGAAGTGCAGAGATGGACCTAGGAAAAGGTTCAGGAGCCTAACTACAGTTTGATCAATCAAAGAAAATTTTTCAGTGTTCATTGTACTATTTCTGTTTTCCTCCATGGTGAAAACCTTAATTATAAGTTAGGAAGAGGTACATTGATAAGCTATGGAGTAAATAAATTATGGTCTGTCTATACAACGGTATATTATATAATTGTCAAGCAAAAAAAGATGTATATGCTTGTATGAGACTAAATATTAGATAGATTTTCAAGTGAAAATGATAATTGGCAGCAAAATGTTTGTACTATCATCCATGAAGAGAATTTCAAAACTTACTTAAAAATAAGACTCGAGCTACAATGGAATGGCTTGCAGAAGGCAGACATTCCTCTTGAGAACAATTAGAAAGCTGGATAAAATAGCCAACAGCACATGCTTGAAAGCAGAGAGCCATTGAAGCAATTAAGATTTAAAGTTCAAGATCTCAGAGAGAACCTTGGAGGGGTAAGATGACATTTGTAGCTGCTTTTTTCCTCAGGACATTTGCCTATTCTTGATCCTGAGTGAGGAGTTGAGATTGAAGTACAGAACAGACAGAAATTTGCATCTGAGAGAGAGAGACATCGGCAGAGCCTTTGGCAATCTCACAGGGTCCAAGAGACAGAAGTGGAAGTCTAGGGATACCTAGACAGCCAGGACCTGGGATGGGGCAAGATACTGAAAAAAGGGAGGCATAGAAAACTACAAACAACATGTGACCAGTCTTGTCCCTTGAGGTTTTTGCCAAATTCTTAAATTACACAGGAAACAATATAAGACAGTAAGCAGAAAGCTCATGGAAATCAGAGTGGAATTTTCTACTATTATATGTTGGCAAGAAGAGAGAAAAAAGTATACTTCAGCTTCCACTCAAAGCAGAGGCATTGTAAAACATCTTAAACACCTAATACCTGTAGTCTAGGGATAGAAGTGAAACAGAGAAAAATGAAACTTCATAAAAACTGTATTCAAATTAAGTCACTTTAGTCACTGGTTGGATGAAGGATGAAGGTGACCTGTCCACATTCTGTCTATCAGAGGGAGAGTGAAGTCAAGGACGATAATATCTACTGGAGCATCTACAGTGTATGGCACAAAATGTCCAATAATCAATCTCTTAAGAGAATACCCAAATGGCTAATAAGCAAATGAAAAAAATGTTCAACTTCATTTGTCATCAAGGAAGTATAAATTAAAATCATAATGTCAGACAGACTATATACCCATCTTAATGGCTAAAATGGAAACTACCAAAAATGCTAATTTTTGGCCATGATGTAGAAACTGTCTTTTTATTACTAGTGAGCATATATTAACTTTGAAAAATTTGCAGTATATGAGTAAAACTGAACACATGTACATTTATGACCTAGTAATACTACTCTTAGGTATATAGTCAACAGAAATGTGTACATATATTCATCTAAAACATGCACAGTCAAATCTATAATGTCCATATTAGTTTTTAAAAATCACAGTGCTGTGAAAAAATTTCATAATAAAACCCATGAAGATTATGGAAATAACACAGTTTAAAGGAAATAACTCAAAAACTTCATCATCAATTACACATAAAAAAGATAAGAACCTAATATAAATGGTAACACAATTTTATACATTTAAATTGTTATAATAAACACAAATACTATACTGAATATTGAAAGTGGACAAAAGTTGCAGCTTAAATTATTATGAAATGGTGGAAGGGATGTATTACTTTACTAGGTTGCTATCAGAAATTACAACAGAACTGCTGGTTAAAATATCAGAAGTTTATTGTCTCACAGTTTTGGCAGCCAGGAGTCTAAAACTGAGGTGTCTACAGGGCTATGTCCCCTCTGAAAGGCTAAGAGGAGAGAATCCTTCCTTCTCTCTTCCAGCTCTGGTAGCTCTGGGTGTTTCCTGGTTATGGCCATATTGTTACAGAACACAGAGGCCACAGGGGCCAAGGTTCGTTATGTCCACGGCCTTATGGAAAGATGTCTCTCAAAGCCAGAGATTTGTGAAAAGGAAAGGAAATGTTTATTTAATGCTATACAGACTTAAAGTAGCAACCTAATGTCTTCAATAAAATATCAAAGTCCTTTAGGGTACCCACAGATGCCCACAGTGCTTCCTATCTCCCTCCTGCCCTAATTCAGGGTACTGTACCTCAGGAAAAGAAGCAAACGTCTGGGATCCAGGCTCCTGACACTGTCAGCTGTGTTGTCATCCAGGCAGGATCTCTGATTAATCCAAAGCCATGTGGCACCTTCTTATGGCCTACTGGCAAGAGTCGTTTCCCCCTTCTTCCAGGCAAAATCTCTCTTGCTTCCCAGGCCATGCAGCCAAAGGGAGCACCCCAAAGTCTTATGGTCCTCTTCTACCAGAGTTGCAGGGAAGTGCTGCCCACTCTGGCAAAACATCATGGCTCTCCGTCTTCACCAAGGCTGCAGGGGTCTGCACTCTGGTGAAGCCACGTGGCTCCCCTTCACCTAAGTTGTGGGGAGGGGGTTGCCACTCAGGCAAAGCCGAGTGGCGTTTCTCTGCTAAAGCCACATGATGATTCTCTCTTACAGGGCTGTGGGGGTCCCAACTCTGGTGAAACTGCGTGGATCTCTCTCCAATGGCTGATGCATCTTGGTTTAAATCCTCACCCCAATCCTCCTCTGTATCCCCACTTCTGACTCCTCCTATAATCAGTTACACCTGCCAGCATTCCCATATTATTCCAAGTTTACTGGGCTGCCATCATGAGTCTGGGCAGGTGTATCCCCATGTCCTGGAGCCAATCTTCTCCAAGCTCCCATGCAGGCACCATAACTCAGGGTTCCTGTCCCCCAGCTACATCTTGGGGGGAGTCCTTTCCATCCCCCTGGCTCAGAGCATGGCCACAGCTATTTAACACATCTAAGCCACCAGCCAAAGGCTATAATATGTTAAATGACCATGCCATGGATTAGCAGCTCTGTGTGTTCCTGCTCCATGTGTCCCTTCCCCCAACTCATACTTGTGGGGGAAGGGGTGAGGACATCTTATATGTCCCTCTAATATTCCCTGGACACCCTGAGTTCTGGGCCCCATTCCAAATCCCTATTTTCGGGTCCCCCCTCTTGGCTGCACCCTGTATCAATATCACTCTAATCTCTGCCTCCATCTTCGGGTGGCTTTCTCTTCTCTTTGTCTTTTCCTCATCTGTGTCTTGATCAGAATCTTGTCATTGGATTTAAGGCCCATGCACATAATGCAGAATGCTCTCATCTAGACCCTTACCTTTAAAAATAAGTTTCATTTATTTATTTTTAGAGAGAGGGGAAGGGATGGAGAAAGAGAAGGAGAGAAACATCAATGTGTGGTTGCTTCTCATGTGGCCCCCACTGGGGACCTGGGCCCACAACCCAGGCATGTGCCCTGACTGGGAATCGAACTGGTAACCCTTTGGTTTGCAGCCTACACTCAATCTACTGAGCTACACCAGCCAGGGTTAGATCCTTAACTGCATCTGCAAAACTTCCTTTCCAAATAAGGTCACATTCAGAGGTTTCAGGCTTTAGAATAGATATATCTGTTTGGGGGTTACCTTTCAACCCACTATAGGAAAGTTATCAAAATTTGTGATTTTTCACAAGTATTAATCCCAAGTCATGTTTTTTGTCCTTGAGGTATAGATATTTTGAATATATATAGTTCCAGTGTATAGCCTTCTTTGTCAGTTAATTTGAACTTCTGTGTCACTTCTGGAAACTCTTTTGTGGCCTTTTCTGGCTTCGCCCAAGAGTTGAAGACTGGAAATTGCAGATTGTTTGAAACCACCAAAGCATGTACTACTAGCAGTAACAGGAGCTACTTCAGCTGGATTTGGCAGTTTCTGTTTAAAGTCTTTGTACACAAATGGTGCTTTTCCCACTGATTGTGAGAAAAGTTCTTTCTGATTTTTTTTTACTGTTTGGTTTTCAGTTCACATGCTCAACAATCTTTCCATTTCTTTTCATTCTTTAGGCCTTGTTCTTACTGACTTCACAGCATATAAAATTGTTCTGTTTTTTCTGAACAATAAAAGACATATTTTCTTGGTGTTGGCTCTGATGATGCAAATGTGGATTCCTTTAACGTTGTTAATCATAAGTTTTATCTAGCTTGTCCACAATATTAAACTTTTCCTCTTGTATACCCTACATGGCACATTTGCAGCAGGATGCTTAGACATATTTGAGATGTTGAATGTGTTTCAGTGCTTTTTTTAAATATAGGAAATTCACATTAAAGAACGGCAAAACACAACTTTTTAGAATAATGTATGTGATGGACAAAGGAAGCTGGTAGGTGCTTGAAGTGTGTTCATATGTGTGTTTTATGTATTCCTATATTACTCAGTTTAGATGGGTGCAGTTTTGTGTTTACTATTGGATAAAATTGCATATAAGCAAACACGAAGTTTGCATTATGCATTATAAAAACTTACTAAAAATTGTTTTCTATCAGTCATGTTGGAATATATTTTTGTTTTCAAAACAAGCATTCCAGAACTGTCTGTTCTAGACTATTAGCAAGAACAATATTTGTAAGAACTCCAAACTGGAAACTACCCAAGTACCATTAAAGCTAGGATGGATGAGTACATTTTCATAATCACTCAATGGAATACAGCAATGGAAGCAAGTGTTCCACATCATACAAAAAAATATGGATGCCTCTTAAAAATAAAATTGAATAAAAGATGAAATATACAAGAATATATATATACTGAATTATTCCATTTATATAAAATACAAAAATAGGCAAAATTAATTTATGATGTTAGAAGGCAGACAAGTGGCTAAGGAGATTAGGAGGGGGCTTCCATGGTGCTGGTTAAACAGGTAAGTTCACTGTGGAAATTTATTAAGCTGCACACTTAAGGTATGTGTACTTCCTATATGTATAGTATACCTCAATAAAAAATCTTTTAAAATTCTACTATGAAGATAGAGAACAAACATTTAAAAAATTTATATGGAAACATAAATGACCCCAAATAGCCTCAGCAATTTTGAGAAAGAAGAACAAAGTAAGAGGGATCACAGTACCTGTTATCAAACTATATTACAAGGCAACTGTAATCAAAACAGTCTGGTACTGGCACAAGAACAGACACATAGATCAATGGACCAGAATAGAGATCAGAAATAAACCCTTGTCTCTATGGTCAGTAACAATCAACAAAGGGGGCAGGAGCACAAAGGGAAGTAAAAATAGCCTCTTCAACAAATGGTGTTGGGAAATCTGGACAACTACATGCAAAAAAAAATGAAACTCGAACACCAACTTACACTATACACAAAAATAAATTCAAGGTGGATAAAAGACTTAAATATAAGTCATGACCATAAAAGCCCTAGAGGAGAAGGTAAGCAGGAAAGTTTCAGATATTCCATGCAGCTATATTTTCAATGATATCTCCTCTAGACCAAGGGACATAAAGGAAAAAATAAACAAATGGGATTACATTAAATTATAAAGCTGCATGGCAAAAAAAAAAACAAAACAAAAAACCAATCAGCAAAATGAAAAGGGAACCAACCATATGGGAAAATATATTTATCAATGAACCTAGACAAGGGTTTGATCTCCAAAATATATAAAGAACTCACATGACTCCACACGAGGAAGAAAGCAATCCGATTAAAAAATGGGCAAAGGGCCTCAACAGACACTTCTCCAAGGAGGACATACAGCAGGCCCAGAGACACGTTAAAGGATGCTCAGCATCACTAGCCATCAGAGAGCTGCAAATTAAAACCACAATGAGATACCACTTCACACCAGTCAGAATGGCATCATAAACAAATCAACAAACAACAAGTGCTGGCGAGGTTGTGGAGAAAAGGGAACCCTAGTGCACTGTTGGTGGGAATGTAGACTGGTGCAGCCACTGTGGAAAACAGTATGGAATTTCCTCAGAAAACTAAAAATGGAACTGCCTTTTGACCCATCAATTCCACTGCTGGGATTAAAGCCTTAGAATCCTAAAGCACCAATTCAAAAGAACCTATGCACCCCAATGTTCATACCAGCACAATTTATAATAGCCAAGTGCTGGAAACAGCCCAAGTGCCATCAGTAAATGAGTGGATCAAAAAACTGTGGTACACTTATGCAACACAATACTATACAGAAGAAAGGAAGAAGGAACTCCTACCCTTCACGACAGCATCAATGGAACTGGAGAGCATTATGCTAAGTGAAATGTCAGATGGTAAAAGACAAACACCATATGATCTTACCTGTAAGTGAAATCTAATCAACAAAACAAACAAGCAAGCAAAATATAACCAGAGACATGGAAATAAAGAACTGACAGCGATCAGAGGGGAAGAGAGAGGGGGATAACAGAGGAAAGAAGGGGAAGGATTTTCAAGGAACATGTATAAAGGACCAATAGACAAAGACAATGGTGTGGGGGGAAGATTGAATGTGGGAGGTGGTGATGGGTAGGGTGGGGGAAAGAAATGGGGAGGAATGGGGACAACTGTAACTGAACAATGATAAAAAAAGAAATTTGAAAAAAAGAATCTACTGTGAAGATAATAAAAAATGGCATCAGTTTGTTCTGGAATTAAAATATTTGAGTTTAAATACTAGTTTTAGGACATAAAATTGTTTAACCTCAGTCGAGTAACATAATTGTCTCGTGCCTCAGTTTTCTCACCTGTGACATGAGGACAAAATAACATTTCATGAGTTGTTGGGGAGACTAAGTGAATTAAAAATGTAAAACACTTAGAGCATTACCTGGCTCATTTTATGTGCTGGTGGAATATTTTGTTATTCAATTCATTTGGTAACCTATATTTAAAAAATATATTTTATTTATTTATTTTTGGAGAGAAGGTCAGGAAGGGAGAAAGAGAGGGAGAGAAACATCAATGTGTGGTTGACTCTTGTGTGCCCGCACGAGGGACCTGGCCTGCAACCCAGGTATGTGCACTGACTGGGAATCAAACCTGTGACCCTTTGTTTCGCAGGCCCATGCTCAACCCACTGAGCTACACCAGCCAGGGTGGTAACCTATATTTTTATTTAAATATTATTTTTGGTATATCTTGCCATGTTTGCTTACTTCTTTTTTTTTAGATTTTATTTATTTATTTTTTTAGAGAGAGGGTAAGGGAGGGAAAAAGAGAGGGAGAGAATCATCAATGTGTGCTTGCCTCTTGAGTGTCCCCTACTGGGGACCTGGCCCACAACCAGGCATGTGCCCTGATTGGGAATCAAACTGATGATGCTTTGATTTGCAGACTGGTGCTTAATGCACCGAGCCACACCAGACAGGGCTGCTTACTTCTTAAAGATTTAAATATCTAAGAGAGCCCTCTGATTTCCTGAAATTTCCTTATTCTTATTGTTGGAACATTAAAAATTGGTTGAACTTCCAGCCAAGATGGAGGTGTAGGTGGACACACTGTGCCTCTCTGCACAACCGAAATTAAGGATAACAAAGATTTAGAAACAAGAAAACAACAGAACTGATAGAAAATTGAATTGTATGGAAATCCAACAACCATTCATCCAGACCAGTAAGAGGGGCGGAGTCACAGCAGGAAAAAGTGGAGGTTGGTAGACCGAGGGACGCAGGCAACGGGTGGCAGATCCCAGGTATACAGGCCAGTGGCTAGCAGATCCCAGGCACCAGGTGGCAACGGACAGACCCAGTGAGGCCATGTAAAGTGTCTGGCTGATCAGGTGGTCCCACATTCGTGTGCAGATAATCCAGGTGAAAACAGGGAGCAAGACAGGCCTTGCAACCCAGGGCCCCAGCACCAGGAAATAAAACCAAAAAACACTGATTGAAAACACTTGTGGAGGTTGAGGTGCCAAGAGAGACTCCCAGCCTCACAGGAGAGTTTGTTGGAGAGACCCACAGGGTCCTAGAATGCACACAAGCCCACCCACATGGAAATCAGCTCCTGAAGGGCCCAGTTTGCTTGGGGGAAGTGGCAGAAGGGACTGGAATCTAAGAGACAGCTGAGCAAGTGCCATTGTTCCCTCTCAGATCCTGCCTCCACATACAGCATCACAACCCAGCGACTGGGCTGCCCTGCCCTGGGGAACACCTAAGGCTCTGCCCCTCACTGTCTAACAGCTGCAACCAGACAAAAACAAACAAACAAACAAACAAACAAACAAACAAACCACCACAACAAAAAAAAACCAAAATGGCTCAAATGGGAGAACAGACCAAAGCCCCAGAGCCAATTCATCTAAGCCACCAAGAAATAGCCAACCTATCAGATGCACAGTTCAAAGCACTGGTGATCATGGTGCTTACAGAATTGGTTGATTTTGGTTGCAAATTAGATGAGCAAATGGAGGCTACAATAAGTGAAATGAAGGAAAACATACAGGGATCAATAGTGATGGGACGAAAACTGGAACTCACATCAATGGAAGAAAGAAACAACCAAACAGAAAAGAAGGAAGAAACAAGAATTCAAAAAAATGAGGAGAGGCTTAGGAACCTCCAGGACATCTTTAAACATCCCAACATCTGAATTATAGGGGTACTAGAAGGGGAAGAAGAAGAGCAACAAGTGGAAAACTTATCTGAACAAATAATAAAGGAGAACTTCCCCAATCTGGCAAAGGAAATAGACTTTCAGGAAGTCCAGGAAGCTCAGAGAGTCCCAAAGAAGGTGGACCCAAGGAGGAACACACCAAGACACATCATAATTACATTAGCTAAGATTAAAATGAAGGAGAGAATTCTAGAAGCAGCAAGGGATAAGGGGACAATCACCTGCAAAGGACTGTCAGACTGTCAGACTGTCAGCTGATTTCTCAAAAGAGACTTTACAGGCAAGAAGGGGCTGGAAAGAAGTATTCCAAGTCATGAATGTCAAGGACCTACATCCAAGATTGCTCTATTCAGTGAAGCTGTCATTTAGAATTGAAGGGCAGATAAAGCATTTCTCAAATAATGTTAGGGGAGTCCATCATCACCAAGCCCTTTTTATATGAAATATTAAAGGGACTTATCTAAGAAAAATAAGATAAAAAATAGGACAGTAAAAAGACAACAAACTCACAGATATTAACAACCACACCTAAACCAAAAGCAAACTAAGCAAACAGCTAGAACAGGAACAGAAAACAGAAATGGAGATCACATGGAGGTTTAGCAACAGGGGAGTGGGAAGAGGAGAGAGGGAGAAAAGGTATAGAGAATAAGTAGCATAGATGGTGGGTAGAAAATAGACAGGGGGAGGGCAAGAATAGTGTGGGAAATGTAGAAGCTAAAGAACTTATGGCACATGGACATGAACTAAAGGGGGGAATGTGGGCGGGAGAGGGTGTGCAGGGTGGAGAGGAATGATGGGGGAGAAATGGGACAACTGTAATAGCATAATCGATAAAATATATTTAAAAAATTGGTTGAGAAAGGAGACCAAATGCTGGGCTAATGACCCTATTTTAATCCTAGATGTTATTTCTTTCATTTAGTTTCTGTGCACTATTCATTTTTCCCTCTTTTCCTTCTTTCTATTTTTGGCCCATTCATTTTCTGTTTTTCATTCTTTTTATTTTTTTTAAATTCATTTTAACGTCCTTTCAGTGCTTAGGTGTGTTTAGACCCAGCTTATTAGTATCAAATTTACATGCTTTTGTAACATTCCATTTTTGTTCTTTCTACTCACAAATTATTTTGGCAAAAACATTCTTTTTCTAACTATAGTTATAGCTATTTTTACCCTTAAATTTATGTTTCTCTTACTTTCCATGTGCACTCTAGTTTTTTTATGTCAAGAACTCTCATTTTTTGACTGTTCTAGTTCTACTTTGATTTATCTCTCAGTGTAACTTTTTTATGGAGGACTACTAGTAGACTATTTATTTTCTCTTCTATATATAAAAATGCATTCTTGTTGTCTTAAAAGTAACCAGTGTATTGCAATGTAACATAGTTGGCTATTGAATTCTAGGGTCATAGTTTTTCTTTAAACTTCTATAATTATATTTGTTCCATTTTTCTTCTGGTGTTTGATTTTTCTTTGTCTTCCTCAATGACATAAGAAGCCCCTAACACATTAGCACTGAATGGTTGGGAGGTAAATCTTTGAATGTAGATGCTACAGTTGCTCAGAATATTATCATTCCTGGGGTGACAGAGAACTCAGGCTTTACAACTTAGAAGAATCTACAATAATATATGCATTTCCTGCAGCCATTGGAAACTTTTCTAAGCTTTGTCCCTGGTGCTGCACTGGGTTGAAGTGCTTGGATTTAGCTGGTCTTCTCATTCTTGTTTCAATTTTGCAAGATCTGGTCTGAACTTTGGCCTGAGACTCTATCTACACTGAGACTTCCAGGCTTTGGTTTCTGACTGTCTCCTGTCCTATGGACTGGGATTGGTTTGTTTTCTGTCTTGTGGCCCTGGGCCAGGGAGTATGCTTTGGGGTCTCTGGTTTGGCTCTGGAGTCAGGGCTCTCTCTGAGCTTAGGGATTTATTTCATCTTGAGGGGATCCAGTGGGCAAGGTGTGGAGAGAAGGTGAAGATCCATGGCCCAAACCAAAGACCATGAGAACATCTGGACCATCATCTGTTTGGCAGACAAGAGTATCATTCATTTCTTTGGCCCTGACTGTGGGTAGGGACTTCTCCCTGGGGAAGCTTGGTTATCGTGATGTCAATCCCTTGTCAATCCTCTGCATTCTACAAATCCTGCGGGCAGTAAGGGTGGGCAAACCCATCTGGTCCATAACAGGAGCAGAGGTTTTTTGTACAAGGATCATCTGTCCTCAGGGCCTGACCCTAGACTCAAAGGCCTGGCCAAGTAGGAGTTTGGGACAGAGGACAGAAGGGAGTTTTGCATTGACTTGTGGATCACAAGGACTTCCTGAATCTGGCATATAACCTTGTACATAGTAGGTTACAGTCAGCTTTATTGAATAAATCAATAAATGAATGAAGAAAAACTTAGAAAGACTTGGAAAGAAAAAAAATGTGCAGAGGAAAAAATGCAAGAAGAGAGAATAAACCAGGAGCAGGGAGCTGCCTCTATGTGGGGAGATAGTTTGTGGGGGTATTTGCCCAAATATACTAAATGAAAGGGTAGGAATGGACATCTTGTTATGAAATCCCCATTTGGGTTCACTTGGAAATACTGGATTGGAGAATGGAGGGCAAGAGGAAGAAAGTCTGGCAGGCGAGGAAGGTATAAAGGAAGAGAGTTAGATCCTCCTGCCTCAAAAGCTACATCTTATGTTCAGGGTTGGGAAGCAATTGCTCTCTGACAGATGCTCAGTGTGGATCATCAAATGCATGAGAATCCTCTTCTAGAAGCTCTGGTTCAGTCTTTTTTCCTTCTATTCTTCATTTCAAATCTGCACATTCTGTATGGAGATGAAGTTTTATTCAGCTTCCTTCACTCTCAACTAATGGACATGAGTTTCAGTCAAGGGACAAAATCTGGCTCTGAGATGAAGAAAAGGTTCTTTCCAGATTTTCTTCAAGGACTTTGACTCCCCTCCTGCATATCTCCAGCTCTTTATCCTAATGGTTCATTTTGTCATTTGCTTCAAAATATTCTTACTCCTGTTAGTGGTCTGGATTTGACTTGACAGATTATATCTTGATAGAGTCTGTGTCTCTTTCTTGACAATGTTCTCTTATTTCGTTGACTTTCTTCTGCACTTGCATTTGAGGCTGGCTTAGTCAGGACATCTTTAAGATGACTTGTCAGGTAATTTTTCTTAAAATTACAATTAAAAGACTTTATTTTTTTAGCACAGTTTTAGATTTACAGGACAATTCAGCAGATGTAGAATTCCATATACATCTTTTAATGTGTTTATTGTGCATTTGTATATCTTGTTGGAAAAATGTCTATTTAGATCCTTTTAACTGGGTTGTCTTTTTATTATTAAGTTGTAAACATTCTCTATATAATCTATGTACAATTCTTTATCAGATATGATATCTGCAAATATGTTCTTCCAGTTTTGTGGGTTGTTTTCTTTATTGATGACAACTTTTGGAGCATGAAAGTTAATTTTTTGTGATAGCCAGCTTTTCTATTTTTCCTTTTGTTCCCTGTGCTTTTGGTGTCATGTGTCAGGTGCTATTGCCAGAACATGAAGATTTACACCTATTTTTTCTAAGAATTTTATAGTGTTAGCTCTATATTTAGGTCCAACACCCATTTTGAGTTAGTTTTTATATATGGTATGAGGTGAGGGTCTAAATTTTTCTTTTACATGTGGATATCTAGTTGTCCCAGCATCTTTTATGGTAAAGGTATTGTTTGCCCATTGAGCTATTTTGGCACACTTGTTGAAAATCAATTGACCATAAATGTGTTTTATTCCCCCTTGTAATCTCAATTTTACATTATTCTTTATGTCTATTCTTACATCTTGATTACTATAGCTTTCTAGTAAGTTTTATATTAGGAAGTATGAATATTCCAACTTTGTTCTTTTTCGAGATTGTTGTGGCTATTCTGGGTCCCCTGCATTTCCATATATATATTTTAGGATAAGCTTGTCAGTTTATGCAAAGACATCTTTGATCTCACCTATAAGTGGAATCTAATGAACAAAATAAGCTAACAAACAAAACAGAACCACAGGAATGGAAACGTGGAGCAGACTAAAAGTGACCAGAGGGGAGGGGAAAGGGGGACAATGGTGGAAAGAAAGGGAAGAGACTAGATAAAGAACATGTATGAAAAATCCATGGACATTGGGAATTGTGTGGTCAACAGTGTGGGAATTGACTGTAGCAGTAGGGGGTGGGATGGGTGGAGGAGAGCAAAGGGGGGAAAATTGAGACAGTTATAATAGAATAACAGTAAAAATGATTTTGAAAAAGTTGAAATTTTAATAGCAATTTTGTTGAATCTGTAGATCAAATTAAGGAATATTGTCATGTTTACAATATTGCTTTTCAATCCTCAAAATTTAGATGTCTTTCACTTATTTAGATATTTTAACATATCTTTTAACAATATTTTGTAGTTCTCAGAGTATGTTTTATTTGCACATTTTTGTTATTCATAAGCATTTATTTTTTAATCTTTTTTATTGTTGTCCAATTACAGTTGTCACCATTGCCCCCAATACTCTCCCCCACCCTACACCCCCCCCATTTTCCACTTTCAATCCCTACCCC